>JAUJEN010000643.1:0-205738 GCA_030448925.1 Citrus cavaleriei
CTAAGTATGCTTCGTTCAGTTACGTATTGCTAAGGTTAATCCGATTCTGCTTCTTTCTACCTGCAGCACCTAAAAAAAAATTAATAATGTAAGGTACCTCTGATTTGACATGCACTGATCCATTTTTGGTCAACTGAAAATCTTGCTGCCGGACTAATTGTCACCCCTCAAATGGTTAATGATGGAAGTATCAAGTGACAACCCACTGGGCACAAGTGAACGAGTTTTTGGTAAATCTTGAGATTCAGTGCTGGACGCCAGGTAGCACAATTTCTTTGCACTCTTCGACAGCATTATCTCCAACAAAGATTTGCTCCAACTTTTCACAATGTCACAATATCTAATTTTTTTCAGCTGCTGAAGATTTCGAGCTACATTGACTGAACAGACTTTCAAATTGTCGCATACGAATGGAATATCTCTAAGGATTTGAGAAGCACGCCGCTTGCTGATGCTGTTCCTCTTCGCTGTATCTTGAAAGATGATTTGCTCCAACTTTCACAACGATGCAATACTTGAATTTCTTCAGCTGCTGAAGATCTCCGGACTACATTGACATATTTGTTTTCAAATTTTTCGCATACGTAGATAGATATCTCTAAGAGATTTGAGAAGCACGCCGCTTGCTGATGCTGTTCCTCTTCATCATCTTGAACGATGATTTGCTCCAGTGCCGAGCAAGAGCTAATTCTTAGAACTTTCAATTTCGACAGACGTCGAGCAAGAGTCGTTGAGAAAATGCGTCTGGAGTTTAGGGCAATTCTCCACTGATGAATGGATGGTTTGCGGAGTTAATAAAATGCGAGGACCTTTCATATACATTCAGTTCAAATAAATCAGAGAACGTAAGAGTCTCTAAACGGAATGATAAAGAAATGATCTCCTTCTCCTCCATCCGTTCAAAACCCTCAAATTGAGAAATACCACTTGTGTTAAACAACCTGCAATTTCTAGAAGCTTCAAATTTTTTAAGCCATGCCGCATCCGAGCAATATTATTTACCTTCAGAAACTTCGAATCCTGGGAATACAAATCAATCCATGAAATTAAAATCTGTTGTGTTTGAAATTGAGATATGAGATTTATGATATGAGACAACTCCGCCAGGAAAAAAAGAAAAAAACAATAAATAAAACAAAGGATGAAGGGACCTCAAATTGGTTTTCGCTCTTAAGTCAGTGGTTATTAATAATTTATAACCTTATTCGCTATTCTTCTCTGAAAAATTGCTAGATTAATAAATATTGGAACAATAATTCAACTTAATCTTAATTAGCCCATGACCACTTTCAAAAGAAAAAAAAAAAAGGCTAATGAATAAAACATAGAAATTATCTCCATGAACCTATATATAAAATTATCAATGTTATAAAAAAATTTATTGTTCGTTTTATAAAATTAAGATGAGTAATTAACCCAATATGCAAGGCACAAATTATAATATATAAAATTTACATGATAAAATTGAATTTATTTTGTGCTTTTATAAAGAATAAGATGATATGTAAAAAGTTAAAGAGCACTAATTATCATTAGAAAAAAGATGTACCACCTCAAGGTTTGGAGAAATATTTGTATAAATCATTAAATCTTTAAGTTTTCAATAAGGGGGCAACAAGATTCTTTTTCTAACTATATTACCTTTCTCTTTATTAACTCATAAAAGATTTACTCAATACTTTATAATAAATATAAATATAATAATTAAAATAAATGTAACAATATATACATTTTAAAATGCTCAATATTTAAAAAATTTAATACTTTCAATCTTATTTATTTTAAACTAGATTTATAATAAATAGAAACATAATATTAAAATAAATACATAAAATTAATTTATTTTCAATATCATATAAAAATAATTTAAATATTATCAATACATGAGATATATTTTATTAATTGTAAAATCTATTTAACTTAAATATTTTATTTTAAAATTTTTATAATAAATACAAATATATTATTAAAATAAAATATAATAACTTTACATTTTAAAAATTATTTTATATATTAAAATTATTCCAATATTGTTAGTCTAGTAGACAAATTAATATTAAATTATACTTGTATTTATTAAAAAATTTGAGGTAGTTTGTTCAGTTATATACAACGGATAATATACTCAAAGAGAATCTTGGTGTCTTTTATTAAAAATTTGAAGGTTTATAATCATTTCCTAAACCTTGAGGTGTAGATCTCCTTTTCTTTATCATTTATTTAAAAGGTTTAACATACAAGAATATATATATATTGTTTAAAACATATGAAAAATAAATTACATCGACAACTCAAAGATTTTATAATTTTAGAATTATTTACTAAGGATATTTATAGGTGTATATGTATGTCATATATGTATATGTGTATATACACATACATACATATATATAAAATCATTCTTGTTTGAGTACATTTTTTTTTAATGTGAAAGACACCTTGCCAGTGCGAACTTAAAAGAAAGAATTTTCGATATATTATAGAAATTCGTTTCATTCGAAGCCTAAAATCGAGCTTATTAAACTCTGGCGGGTTAAAGTGTGTCTTCATAAAAAGACACATATAATCATCTCACGTGAGTCTTTTTTTTTTTAATACTATAACTGTCTTTGTTCGTCGTAGAATCTAAAACTTAATGAGAAGTTTAATTTGGCCTATATTATAAAACCCATGTAATTTGTAATAAATTTCTTTAGAAACTGATTGATGCTATTAAATTTTATCTTAAAAAGTATGTTCACATAAAAAAATTAGGCTGCCCATACATTTATATATACGGACACGTGGTGACGCTATCACTCATCGTAAAGATTTATAGATGTGGGGGTTTAAGGCGTCAATTAATACTTAGCATGTCCCATTTGGTTATGCTATAAAATTTTGACTCGATCGACATATGTAATAAATTGAGAATAGCCCCGCTATCAGTTTGAATGGTAAAACATTACAAACTTTTTATTATGAAAGAATAAAAACAATAAACTTTAAATAAATTAGAAATTGTTAAAACATACTTGCCTGGTGGTTCAAAACAGTGAAAAGACGGACTCGTGTGCGACACTTATATACTATCAACTCTTGTAGAAGACGGCCACGTTGAATAATAACTTCCTTCACCAGAAGCCCATGAAATTTGGACCGTGCTTTAAGAGCTAATTTTCTGAGCTTAGGAAGCGCTTAATGGCTTCCCTCCCGAACAGGTATGTTATCTGCGACAAGAATGTGCTTCATCGAGATGCAGTTCTCAGCAGAGAGTATCTCAAGTTGCACCAGGCTTCGAGCAAGGGACACTAATGAATGAACATGTCAACGCCTTGCAATCACTCACCTCAAGAGTTTGTAGAGTATGCCAGACTTCTTTGAATGCATTAAATGAGGTTAATCGAGAGCCATGGATTTCTGTGCCTCGTGAACCTGTTTCACCTCGAATGCAAAAGTAAGAAATACGAAGAACCAAACCCCATATATGCAGGAACCAAACCCCTATAAGTTACTAGGCAACACATGATGTGATACCTTATCAATTTAGGAAAGGCAAAGTCCTTTGGAATGCATTTATCTTCTATTCTCAGGTGACATGGTCAAGTGAATAGTGAATTTATTTTGCTCGTAGAGGCTGGCATTACTTGCCTCTGCACCTGTCCTTCAACGTCCCAATTACATAGCTATACTTACCAATGTACAATTCTTCTAATTGAGATAAACTCCGTATCACATTGGCAGGAATTCTTCTCAACCATCTACAGCCACGTAAATCCAGCTGTCTCCAGTTCACCGAAGCTCCCTAATTCTTCGCCAATTCATCAAAAAAAGCCTCTCAAACTAAGAGAATCTCAAGCCTGCTCAGTGTCCCGATGGAAGATATGTCTTCTAATGTGCAATCATCTAGGCATAGAGATCGAAGATTTGTCAAGAATTGAAGTGACTTTACCGACATGACTCCACGACGTAAATGAACAACTTTTAGCGCTTTCATCTCTACAAAAAATTGATCTGAAACTTCCACTCCAGCCCTAAAATTACCATCCAATAACAAAGTTTCAAGCTTTGGATATGCCAAACTAACAGGAAGAACTTCTAATTCGTTGGCCATCAACGAGATTCCTGCGTATTGTTCAAGCCCTTTATCTTTTGGCCACTGTTTCAATCCCAAGCCAGCCTTACTAAAGAACTTCTTCTCCTTAGATGCTATCCATAAGGCCACATCCCGAACTATGTCATGCATTTTCACAAGTTCTTCATTGCCACCATCTAATAATAAACAAGAAGCCTTGAGGTGATTAATCGTTACACGCAATTGGCTTCTTGCTTCTTCAATTGTGTTAGCATCTTCGTACAAACCTAGCCCCTTTCCATAAATGACCAAATCCCCCGAAGGAATTTCATAATCTTCAGGGTATAGTGAACACAACAAAAAACATAACTTTGTTTCCTCACCCTTCAAATAATCGTAGCTCAATTTAAGAAGAGCATAGATGTCAGCATCCACATCCTCTACATCCACAAATTTCGAATTTTCCATCTTTTTCAACACTACATTCCATTCATCAATAGGCTTTCCTTTCAGAGCACTTCCTATAGTCACAATTGCTAAAGGCAGACCCTTGCATTCTCTAGCTACCTCTTTTGCCAAGTCATTTAAGGTGGGCAATTCATCACCTATACATGCATTTCTTTTAAACAAAGCCAAACCCTCTTCTTCCACAAGAGCATTCAATGGAATTTGGGACCCACACCCCATGGAATGACATACATGTTTCCGGCGGGTAGTTACAAGAATTCTACAACCATCACCACAGGGAACTCCGATCATATTCAGGTCGAGTCTTGCCCAAACATCATCCAATATAATAAGGATTTGTTTCTCATCTCTCAATCTCTTCATCAATCGTGTTGCTCTTCTAGCATCACTCTCCTCGTCTAATTTCAAGCCTAACGAGTCTGCTATCTGACCTTGAATATTTCTGACATTTGGATTCTGAGATACAGCAGCAAACACAACTTCTTTAAAAATACCCAACTCCAGCACTTTCTTAGCTACTTCTTTCGCCATGGTTGTCTTACCGACACCTCCCATGCCGTAAATCCCAACCATGTTGATCTTATTATCTTTCATCGCTTCAATAATCTGATCAAAAGTAGATTTTGTAGACTCGAATTGTACAAAATCTTTCGATGGAAAGAGCTCAATGCCTGGTGGAATGTGCCCCACTCTATCGAACTTGCCTCTGTTTACTAGATTCAACAATTTGCTTGTCATTTTTTCTGCTTTTCTGCTCAACCGATATCGCCAAGCTAAATTAGGACACAACCCACTGAGACATGTCCTATTTGCTTGTATTTCTCCTTCTACCTTTTGAACGGCCGTTATGATGTCGCTCACTTCGTCAAGCCACTTTTGTACATCTTTCTCGATATCTTCAGCATTTCTTTTGGCTCTATTAACTTGTAGCTGCACACGATCTAATGCCAATCTCAAATTTTTATCCTCGTTCATTAAGCTTTCAACGTTGCTTTTGAAACGAAATAAGTAACAAACTTGGTGTACGGTTGCTTCCACCAAGTATTCTCCAATTTTGGATAAAGCACCACCCAAAATTTCCGTTGCCATTTCAAGCCTAGTTAATATTAAAAGTTCATTAGGATATATGCAACCCAAGTAAGTAAATTATAAACAACATATGATTTGAGAATATTGGAAACTTTGAATTATACCTTGTTTCAGTAGATGCACAAGTGGAAAATTGCAACCTGTGGTGTGGATAATAATTAAAGCAAATGCCACACTGACAGCCTATCTGATATTAAGAGTTCATTAGAATTTATATGAAGTCAGAAAAGCGACATAGATTGAAGAAAAATAGAAAATTATCGGCATACATTTTTTTTCCCCTTCCTTTTGTAAATGAACGACTATGAAATGACGATCTTGAATTATTATATATTTTAGGAACAAAAACACAATGACTGCCTATCTGCTATTAAAAATTGAGTAGAATGTAAATGATGCAAGAAAAACAGTAAAGAAAAGAAAAAGATAGCTAAATTATATACACAATGAATATTATCAAGCTTTCATGATGTTCCAAAATGGCATGTGAATGGAGCAGAATCAGAAGTGCTCTTACATTTCCGAAAGAACTGCCATGGATTCAGCTCCAATTGCAATAGTTTACGCATAAACCAGTTGATTTTGTTTCTATTCAATGGTTATACAAACTTTCATCAATCTCTTCTCCTTAAAATAAATATGTGTATCATTTAACACATCAGATTAAACTCCTGACCCATACCTTCTGTAAGGAGATATTCTCAGTACCCTGCAGAACTTCTCTTGGCTACCAATTACCAGCACATAAAAATCCAGACAACACGGGATCAACACTAGATGTCATTTGTTGATCTGTAAACCATTAAATGGTTGAAAATTGAGAGTAAGATTTCATAGCAGTCTATGAAACAGTTTTATCAGTGACAATCATCCAAGTTTTTGTTGCATCTCTCGAGTTTTCTATTATTCTCCAACGTAAACATCTTAACCAAAAAATTTAATTAATTACGCTAACATTAGAATTAAAAGATAAAATCTTAATCAATTGTAAATTTGACTATTCTTAAGTTGTTGGATAAACCACTTGACCGATCGAAAAGGTAAATCAAATATTAGTACTATTATTAGTAGCTAAGCCACTACACGTGGAAATGTGGAAACGATGTATTATTTAAAAATTATGTGGATCCCAACTATTCTGAAGAGAGAAAATTTTTATTTGTCTTCGTGAGAAATTGTGCAATGTAGATGACTATATATACTAGTCAATTAATGAATAGGTAATAAGGCATAAATAAAAAAACAAATGTAAATATGCGA
This sequence comes from Citrus cavaleriei, assembly GCA_030448925.1. NCBI lineage: Eukaryota > Viridiplantae > Streptophyta > Magnoliopsida > Sapindales > Rutaceae > Citrus > Citrus cavaleriei. The sequence continues at coordinate 6,872 of JAUJEN010000643.1, forward strand.
TATTAATTAGTTAATGCTCATACCCGAATTGGCTAGCTCTCTGGTTAGCAATAAGCACGAAGATGAAGAGACACTAGAATTTGGCCAGTCAAGCTTCTTGATGAGTTAAATAAAAACATTTTGTTCCAAGGTGACAGCTGCACCTTTATGGCATTATCCTTCGGAAGAGTAATCAAGAGTGAGCCGAGGTAGACAATAGCTTAGAATATATATTGAAGATAATCAGTTTATTGGAGGGTAAATCGAAATTAATCATTCAATTAATCCAGCGGGTAGCTAGCTAGACACTAACAGATGATAAAGAATGGAATTATAAATTACATTAGGCCATTAACGCCTTCCACAATCAGTTAATATTATCAAGCTTTCTACGAAATGAAGTTGTAAATGCAAGTGAAGAGAGTAGAATCATAAATTATCTCTTATTCCCTAAAGGAATCACATGTTATATCCCAAATTAAGCTTCATGTCTTATTGTAATTATCCATAACACTATCAAACACATAAAATTTTGTAGATTCATCTCTAATTAACTAAAGAATAATAATACCAGTTAATGCATAAGAACAGTGTCACGTACCTTTTCGTAAGGAGATATTCTCAGTCCTCGCCGCTTCACCTGGCTACCAATTACTGGTATTCCAACACAGTAATATTTTGCAAAAGAAAGGGAGCACAAAAAAAAAAAATTTAATAAATGAAGGAAAATAAGAGAAAAAACGAAATGAAAATAAGAGTAGGGATAAAAAGGAATAAATTGTCCAATCATAATCCATTTAAATGGTGGCAGAAAAGAAAGCACGAATTCATGGCTAGTGTACATAACAACAGTTGTATCCGTACAATGGAAAAAATCCTTTTTACATCTCTCAAGTTCTTTAATAGATTTAATTTTCAACTCGTTAGATAAACCGCTTAACCAAAAAGCTCAAGAAAATGTTAGAGTTAAAAGTAAATGTAGTATTTATTTATCATTAGTAATAAACACATGCACTAGCCCACAAGTGACATGAGGATACGATTATTTTAAAATGTGGATGCCGACTATTCTGAAGAATTAAAATTTTATTTCATTACTTTAAGACAAAACTGTACGTGGTATGTAGATGACTATAGAAATTAAGAAAAAGGTAATAAGCTATAAATAATTATACAAAACCAAAAGTAAATTCGATGCCAAAAAGACAATACCGAAAATTAGAGAAAGTTGTCCTTCAAAATTGAGCTGCGCTTCAGCTTGATTAGAACTTTGCAAAGTCTCTGATTAGCAATAGGCAAGAAGATGAAGATAAGAAACAGAATTTGGCAAGTCAAGCATAAGAAACAGAATTTGGCATGTCAAGCATCTTGATGAGTTAAATAAAAACATTTTATTCCAAGGTGACAGATGCACGTATTCTTTGTTGCTTTCGCAATGAAAGTTAATGAGAAGCTAAAGGAAAATAAAATGCCAAAAGTAAAGCAAGGTTGATGAAGATGATTATAAAGGACTGTTGTGTTCCCAAGAAATTCCTTCCTTATTTCCTTTTTTTTTCCCTTTTCCTTGTTACTTTTTTTTAAAAAAATTATTTATTAAAAATGTGTTGCAAGAGTGAAGCTGTCAGGTGACGTTTATATCTGTTTCTAAATTAAATCTCGTTGACATGGCCTCACAAAAAATTGAATCACTCATTGAGGGAGTGACAATTTAAGGCCGTAAAAATCAGTCACAGCTTGTTTGATGAAGTTGATGTATGCCTCCTTAACATGATAATGAGCACATATGATAACATATATACGTGAGTAAACTATTAAGTAAAATTAATGAACGTGTGGGTACCTCTTATTTAGCTTTCACAGATTCATTTTGATTTACTTAAAATCTTGTAGCAATTTAAGACGTTAAAAAAGGAAACACTCACGCATACTACGTGGACTCGAACATAACCGAACTCAAAATTCATTATTAGTTTCGGTTTGATTGGGTTAACTCTAAAACCCAATTGGGTTAAGTTTTGTAACTTGAACGAGTTACAATTCAAATCATTTTAAAATCAACGAAAAAAAATGAAAAAGATCTCAATTGAAATCACCTAATCCAACCTCCTCCTCAATTAAAACAACCCCATCGTCCTTGAAGCCACGAAGGGGAAGCAACTGCACCTTCCCTTATTCCTTGAAGCTGTAATCGTCTTTATGCTGACGTTAATATCCCACATCAGGTGAGACGCAGCTGCTCTTGCCTGCTACTATATATTTTTGGGCCAAGAGCCCAATTAGGTCACAGAATTTGGGCTTTGTTTAAAGATTTGAGAATTTTACAGTCATGCCCAATATTTTGAATAATTTATACATATAATATAATCAATTTTTTTTTCTCTCTTTTGAAGCCAAAAGGAGCATTTTTGGCGGTATTACTTTGCAGGCATCCACTAGCGGTAGATGCTCATTTATTGATGTCGAGTGTTGATCACCCGTCTATTAGTGGTGAATACAGTAGAAACCTATCTATCAACAATTACTACCATCCTACTGTGAGGTAAGGTTGGAAAAAGGTTGGGTTGGATCAGATTTGCAAAAATCCAACCCAATCCGCTATTAATCACTACAAGAAATTTGTCAAAGTAAGGGGGGTATGTGAAGAGCAAGACAAAAAAGGATGAGCACGAGATAATACGGGCAATACACATCCTAGAGTGCAAAAGAGGGAATGAATATGAATATTCTTACCATCAATAGGAGCTACTTGATCCTAGTTATCCCAAACAAAAAGGAATTTATTTTTTCAGTCACCACTCGAGGTGGGGATGTTGGTTATGATCCTCCTTGTTTTGGTGCTCGTCATAAAATAATATTGGTGAAAGTCTTTGAGGCTACTTGTTATCCGGTACAAATGCTTAACGTCATCAACAGTAGGCTCCCCTTGCTCGCACTTACTCCATAAAACGAATAGACTAGAGAATAGGGATGGCAAATATCCAATTATGGATGGATAATATCCATCCAAACACAAATCCATAATTATCCATAATGGATATATTCATATCCATATCTAGTATTTAATATTGGACATGGATATGGATTTTATCCATATAACTATGGAGATCCATGGATATCCATGGATATTTTATTTTTATTATATAAAAATAATAATATAAAATAGTTAAAATTCTAATATTAAATTTGGTTATTAAACTATTTATATTAGTATTATTAATATATATATATATATATATATATATATATAATAATAATAATAATAATAATAATAATAATAATAATAATAAAATGGCGGTCCGGTGGTCGGTGGCGGTGGCGGTGGTCCGGCAACTTTCCGGCGAATTCTGGCAAAGGTCCGGCGACATTCCGGCGAGGTCCGGTGGAGGTTCGGCGACCTTCTGGCGATATCCGATGGTGGTCCGGCGAAGTCCGGTGGTGGTCTGACGACTTTCCGGTGGATGTCCATTTATAATATTAAATTAATAAAATAAAATAATAATTATTAATAGTATTAAATAAGTTAAAATTAAAGGATAATTTTGAAAACTTTAGTTTTTAATATAAGAGGAATTTAAAATTTTCACTAGTTAATATAATATTTTTACAATTGTTTATTTATTATATTTTTAATTTTATAAAATTAAAATTTTTTAAACTTGTGTTGGGTTAAACGGATATCCATTGGGTAAAAATAATTATCCATATCCATCTGGATATAATTTTAAAAAATCCATTTTAAAATCCAAAAATTTTTGGATGGATATTATCTGATCCAATTAGATGGATATTGTGGATATCCATTATGGAGCGATCCAGTTGCCATCCCTACTAGAGAACACTCTCTATCCTTTCGGGTTTAATTGACTAGGAGCCAAATTCACCCTACCCAGTATTCGAATTAATTAAGATTGCAAGGCAAGCCTAACATCCATATTACAATATTATAAGTACAACGTTACATATCCTCTTAAAGGACAATTATGTGTATCTTTCAGACTAGACACCTTAAGATATATGTCTTCAGGTATATCATAAGCCTCCCGGATCTATCTAGAACACTTTCCTTAGTACCACACTTAGGTGGTGTTTGTTTTTTAACTTAATGATTTAAAGTGACTTAACTTAATTAATTAAATTAATTAGAGGTGTTTGTTTTCATAACTTAATGAGACTTTTTAGATCATTTTGACTTAATAAAATAAGCTAATTTTTTTGGCTTTTTACTTAATGGAGAAATCTAAATTAAGTCAATTACTTGCTAATGTCAAAAATATCCTTGTTTTATAATTTATTTTTCATATCTATCCCAAAACTTACCCATAGATATTTACCCCACATAAAAATATCCCTGTTTTTTATTTCTTATATTATATACGATAAAATTTGAAATTTATGGTATTTAATATATTAAATTTCAAAATAATTATGTATTCACTTGAATATAGTTTTACTTATAAATGTTAAAATATTGTGGTATTTAATATATTATTTATTTGACATTCAAACTTAATAAGGATACAAATGTAAAAGTACATATTTTCAGCTTTTTAAATTGAAAAAAAAAAACAACTTAATACTTATATTCCGAGATTCAAAAGAAAAAACAAACATATTATTCAGATTCAGACATTCAGATCTATTCAGAATTCAGACTAATTCAAATCTATTCAGATTTCAGACAAAAAAACAAATGCCACCTTAATTCGTCTGTGGAGTAAGATTCGACATGACACCACTGAATTTTCTCTTTTTGGCTAGTTTTTTTTTTTTAAACGATTAAGATTCTTGTATTAGAGATATATCAACTGATTATATTTCAATCGATATATATACATATTTATATTATTATTTTATTCTACATGATACGCCCATCCAAATACCTTCATGAGAGAGATTTATTCCACTTTCGCGTTTATGAGGAAAAGATATTATAAAAAGTCTCCACACAATTATATTTAATTGAGGGATATTGGTCGTGGAGAATTCTTATAATTATCTTAACTTTGAATGGTTCACCAAGTGGGTCTCTTTGGCTAGTTCAGCCTGTTATATTGAGTTTTCCCCGCTATTAGTGCTCTTTGCTCTATTTTCACGAGGATTTCTATCAGAAGTCGTGTCCTCACCCCCATCCTCGTCATTTAGCCTCAGTAGTTATTCTTCTTGAAGAATCATTGGAGAAAAGAACAAACAAGCTTTAGAAAAATCTTCCAGGCATAAAATGCTGGTGACTTGTTATATTTACAATTAACAATAAAAGAACATAAATATTATCCTTTTTATTCCATTAATTATAGCAAAGAATTCTTTTAAATAAGTAATACGGTACATATTCACAAGCTCAACAACAGACGAGGACCAAAAAGAAAAGGCATTATTATAATGAATTAACGTTTAACTCGAAATTGCAATTACTCACAACTACTGGTACAAATAGACCTGTAGAACCTAATAGCAGATGGTTTAAAGGGAATAGTAGGTTTAAAAGTCCTATGCTTCTGTTGCAAAAAGGTGATAAATTTGATTTGAATTGCGAGATTAACAGCTTAATTTGTGAATACTTGCAACTGGGTTTGCTTGCTTTGTTTGTTTTTGTTTAAATGTTCAAAAAATTGAACTGTTTGGAATTTACCGTTGTGCTTGATTAGTTGAAAATATGTTTATGCAATGAAGGTTAATTTCTTTCATATTTTCAACAAGTTTTTATGGATCTATTGTTGTGTTTTTATAAATATTCTGTATGTTATCGTGATTTGTATCTGTTTGTAAATTGCAGAGATAGTGGACTTTTGTGATTTTCTATCTCCAACTTCAGAGGAACGAGAGGTTCGCAACACTGCAGTAGAAGCTGTGTTTGATGTTATTAAGTATATATGGCCCAAGTGCAAGGTATGATAAGATGCTATCTCTTTCTTTCTGTCTGTGCTTTCTCTGATTTTGTGGTAGGCATGGTTGTCTTACTAATGTTGCTTTATAGCCTGAAGTTTTTGGGTCCTTCAGAGCTGGGCTTTATCTTCCAACCAGTGATATCAATGTAAGTATGATGATTTTTCTGCATCTCCTCTTTGTGATTTTAGGAACTTTTTTCAGTGATTTATCATTTTCTTCATCTATTGTAATGTGAAACATAAGAATCTATTTTGTCTAGTACTGGGATTGATCAGTTTAATTAATTATTATCTGAATTAAGGCTTTGGCTGAATGCTTTGGTTCTAGGTTGTGATTATGGAATCTGGTGTCCATAACCCAGCAACTGGTTTGCAAGCTCTTTCTAGGGCATTATTGCAACAGGGCATTGCCAAAATGATACAGGTGGAATTCCCTTAACAATTACCTTCTTTTGGTTTTTTTATTTATTAATAGAATAGTTTTTAATGAATTGATCTATCCTCTCTTTAGGTGATTGCAAAGGCTCGTGTGCCGATTGTTAAATTTGTCGAGAAAAAAAGTGGTGTTTCATTTGATATAAGGTTTATTTCTTACCTTTCGCACCAGTTGCATCTAAAGCCTACATTGCAAATTTCATGTGTGTGATTTTTCGGTTTGTTGACATCTTAATTTGAGCATGCTGAGGCACTTTATGGATATACGTCGTTTCATAAAAATGGTTTGTCATACCTGGGGTCTTGTTGGAGATTTAAGGTTTGGTGGCCTACAGTTGAACGGTTGAAGTTGGTTTCTGTAATTCAAGTTATGGCAAGAATGTTTTAGTCTGCTCCAAGAAATTGCTGCAAGTGGGACCTATTTTCCATTGCCATGCTTAGTAGGGTTTATTAATAATGAGTGAGAGTGTAGAGATATTTATGTGCATCTCATATAGAGGGATATGTGCGTTATCCACTCATCCTATCATTGTTCCTGCTTGATCAGAACTGTATCTTCTCTGCCTTCCATTCGTCTCTGATCATTTCGGTTATCCCGATGTCAGTCATTTGTGGCTATCCTAAGAACTTGGCTTGTTTGTCTTCATTGATTTTAACTTCTTGTTTAGTCGCGTTGCTTGCTAGTTTTGACTCTTTCTGTATTTTTCATCTTTGAAAGTACTTTTTCCCGTTAAAAGAAAAATAAAGTCATAAAATTTATTTTTTCTGCATTTGTACGGAGATTAACATTCTTTTTCCTTGTAACTATAACCAAATAGAAGCAAATGATGATAATTAGAAAAAAAAAGGGCACTGTTCCATTTTCGACGTCAATATATTATATTGGTATTTTTACTTAATGGGTTTGTCGGAGACGTGGTTTTATAGGTGGAGGATTGAACACAAGCTTACTTCTTAATACATAAATTATACCAGAATAACAATTTAATGTTCACGCACACAAATACAAATAGTTGATTTTCCAAATTTATAATTTTATGTTTTTTTTTAAATTGATTATTTTAAAAAAATCTGTAAGAAACATTTGAGCGAGATGTTGAATACCAGAATAAATCAAGACGTTCCCTGTTAAGGCTCCGAAATGTGATATTAGTCACCAACGCTTTTGATGCGTTGTGTTTGTGCCGTCACCTTTTCCTTTTTCTTCTCTTGCTTAGTTTCTGGGTGTTTCTAATTACATTTAGCTATGCATGATAGTACAGAAAAATCATTTTAGTGAGTCACATGTATGTTGATTTGATATCTTGCTCATTTCTTTTACATATTGGTGTTGTGGACTGGGAAGTGAGAGTGCTGTATGTTGAGAACATCTCACTGTTGTCTTCAATGAGTGAAGGGGCTCATATTCATCATATTACTGAAGTTGGTCTGAAAATAGATTTATTGTACATTATCATCAGCTATGAACTCCATTTTGTTGTTGGGAAGATTCATCAATTTTCTTCCACTTCGATGACAGTTTTGATGCACAAAATGGACCAAAAGAAGCTGAGTTTATTAAGGTTTGTTTCTCACCTATCTTTTTACGGGACCTGATAGTGGTTGCAATTCTTTAATAAATTTCAGATGAGAAATTTTTTTGCAACTTTGAATATTACTCGTGCATTACTCATTGGGTTTTGAACATCTCTCGGATAAGGCTTAGCATGCTATAACCAATAGTTGTATTAGGTTCTACAGTTTACTTGCTCTCATAAATGCATGTTGATGTGGAAAAAAGATGAGAAATGTGTGGAAATCATTGGTAGAATGTGAAATTTTTGTTGGAAATTGTGAATATCACTGTGGCATTTTATATGTTTGCACGGAATTGATTATCTTGAAGTTATTAAAGGAGAAAGAAGATATACTTATATAATCTTGTGAATTTTTAACTTATTAGCCTCCTTTGTTATCACTGAGTACCAAGATATTTTTGGACTTGTTTGGTGAGTTTGCATGGTGTCTCAATCATCCTACTTCTTGGGCTATTTTTGGGATCTTGTCATCAGTTTTGTATTGCTGGTCTCTTTTTTTTTATTGTAGTTGTGCTTCACCTGAATGTAGTTCTGCTTCACCTAATAAATTGGTATAAAGAGTGATGATGAATGTTTACTTTTGGCTTTTCAGATTTACTCTGTAAAATTTATTTGGTGTCCTGACAAGATTAAACTCTATAAGCTTTACGAATTTACTGGTAAAATGTTATTTCTTTATGCGGTGCTGTATCTTTGTTTTCAAACTCAAATGCTTTATAAAAATAAGAAATTCAGTACAACATATTTTATAAATTTTTATCCATTTAATGTGTGTACAGGATGCATTCGCTAAGTGCCCACCATTATGTTTGACCTTGAAAGTCTTTTTGCAGCACAGAGAATTGAATGATGTTAGACTTTTTAGTGCTGTCCATTCTTTAAGGCTTTCTGTTATTACAAGTTGTTTAATTTTATATTTCTTTGAACTGTATAGGTATATTCTGGTGGAATTGGTTCCTATGCTCTCCTTACCATGATAATGGCAGTCTTGAAGGTAAGTTTATGTTGCATTCTTGGTTTTCACCTCGATAGGCCCGGTAATCTGACTGCTGGCGTTACCCTATGATATGTTTTTGTCTTTCTATCATCATTGTGTAATCAAAGGATAATTTGTAATTATTTTTTAATATTAGTTTAAGATTAAGATTTGGGAATGAGACCTGATGTGGCTCTGAAAGATATTTATTCCTATAACTTAGAGAGCTAGCTAAAGTTTGTTCCTTGCATCTCTTCAGTTATATTTCAATACCTGAAATTGCATCAGAGTTCTGCTTATTTAACTGCATCCTTCTTTTAGTAATTTGAAATGAAGTGTAATATGGTTCCTGGCAAACCTTAAAGTTATGTTCATGAACAATTAGGTCCACCGTGTGTCATCAGTTCTGCACTTAAAAGGTCCCAATAGATGGTTTTTATGGTAATTTATGTCATTATGAAGAGCTCCTACGAATCAGAGTACAGCAGGTTCATTCCAGTACCATTGCGACACAATCAAGCAGCATGCTCGTCATTGAAAGTGGTGGGCTGGGGTGAAGACTTAAAAAAATTGATGCATAACCTTAAAAAAATTCCCTTTTCTAAGGTGAGCCCTCCTATATTAAATTTTGAAATAAGTCTTCAAAATCCTTCATATGCCGGGCGCAGCCTTTTTTAGTAATACCAGTCCTAAATTTCAACAAAGACTATTGTCTCATGATTTTTTTGTTTCCCTTTTGGCTGGACTAATTTGGCAGTTGATGCAGACAGTGTTCTGTGGTTATTAATCCAGTCTGCTTAAGAGTTGCCAGACCTTAAGAATACATATATTAATAGCCTTCAATTCTTATAATCGCTCCAAGTGAACTATTCATTAATTCACCAGCATTATGCATTATAATGGACTTTTTTTTTTTTTCCTCAGATAGTTAATGATGTTTCCTTATATGGCATATTTATGGTGCAGTGTCTCTACGTGTGTCAAGCTTCTCCAGAACATAATTTGGGAATCCTTTTGGTATGTGCTGGATTAAACTGTTATGTGCATGGATATGTTGTTCTTCCAGTAGGTGCGGTGACTTACATTTTTAAGCCAGCTTGATTACACCTCTATCCCAACTAGTGAGGTTGGACATGTTCATTGCAAATTAAAATGCTAAAAAAGAATGATTTAACATTAAAATAAATGGATTAAGGAATGCTGTTTGTCAGCCATAATTGTTGTAAATTGAGATATATGAACTCTATGTACTAACCTCTTTTTTTTAATTTGGTGAAAAAACAGGTGAACTTCTTTGATTTTGATGGAGTCTTTGTAAACATGGATGGAAACTCTCTAATAGTTAAAAGAGTAAAAAAAAAAAATCATAGAGACAGAAAAGTTGAACCTCCCTCGGCGTGACTTTCCTAGGTTTTTTATTAACATCCCAAACCCACGAGTCCACGGCCTTAGATCGTAGCAATAATTATTAATGGATCAAATTTGTGTCCTGATTTTTTAAAGAAGATCTATGGTGATTCATTTTGATTGAATCTTGCTTCCTGGTCACTTGATCTAATGTCTCCTCAAGGTCACTAGATTTACCTCCTAGTCGAGGTGGTCTACTTATAGTTACCAGAATTACCTCCGGCCTTTTAAAAATTGTGATATGCTTAAGGTTAGCAAATTTACTTTCTGATTGAGGTGGTCTCCTTGTAATTTCAAGAATTACTCTTGATCGAAGTAACCTACTCGAAGTCATCAACTAATATCCTGGTTGAAGTGATCTACTTGAGATCACCAAATATGGGTAATTTTTAAAACGACCTAACCTTTGTCAATTCTAAAGATTTACAATATCATAGGTAAAGATTATGACTATTTTATTTTCAAGTTTTTAATTTTTATCTTTCTTGTAGGAACTTTAAGGAAATATCAATAATTTAAAGAGGATTTTTCAAGTTTTTAATTTTATCTTTCTTGTAGGAACTTTAAGAAAATATCAATAATTTAAAGAGGGTAAAATAGCCAACAATTTTAGTTTTTTTTTTAGTTAAGGTAATAGTGATCTACTTACAATAAACTCAAACCTCAGGGTGGGTAAAATTACCCCACCAAATAGTCAAGGTAGTCACCCTGTTTCATTACCTTAACACTATAATTTAATCTGGAGCAAGCTGACTGCTGGCCCATGGAGACTGGCAACCTTTACTTTTATCTGATTCGGTCGCTAAAAACTTGGACATGTTTCTCTCTCGCAAAAATGATTTTATCCTCTCAACTTCTTATGGATTATCAACCCCATGGGCTTCATGCGCAACCTTTCTCACCTACAACAGTAGATTCTTAAATTTTTGGGCTTTTGCATTTTAAAAAGCAAACACCCAAACATTGTATGTCATTTCTCAGTCTCACCACGCTTCAACACCAAAGGAGGATTATAAAATTTTCATTTATAGTAATCTGCAGCATATTAACATTGCACCATCTTGTAGAACTTAGTCACGAGATAAGTTTTCCCTTCTTTCTTTTTAATGTAAAAGAAGGGCAAAACAACCATAAGGTCACAGAGGTACTACCGTGATATAAAAAGAAGTTCAAAAACTACCAAAGATTGAACCAAGTGTGGCAATGACAAATTATCATGGATCACTGTAGGCAAAAGGCATGGTAAAAGAAGTTTGCTGTACCCTCATCTTATACCCATTCTCAAGGACTTTCTGCTGTCCCAGATACTCTTCTAGTTGAACGAAGTAAGTTGAAGGCCTGGATATATCTCTGGCCCGAGAATAAAACAGCAGTAAAAGTTTCACTGGATGTACAAAACATGGGTAACACAACTTTGTAACCACGATAAAAAGAAAGCTTCTTCCTTTAGATTTGTGTTTTTGGGGGAAAAAAAAAAAAAATACAACACTTGAAATCTAAAATGAAGCAAATATGGAAATTCTGGATTGACCTTGCTAAAACCAGACCAAAAAATTAATGTAGTATTAAATAATAACAAAGAACACCTAGGTACATATGAATGTATATACTCAATTTTTGTGTGGAATCACTGCCCTAGGAAATTGAATCGCATAACCACGACTATCCACCATCATTTCACTTGATTCGGATCAAATGCATCTTCAGGTTTTAACGATGTCATGGGACAGCAGTGCTGAACACCGCATCTACGGCTCAGTAAAATTTAACATGAACCCAATGTATATCATAACACAATAGACAACTATGAATTTACAACACATGTAACAAAGCCCCCTCATCCTGTTCAAGATTTTAAAGGAAGGTCAAAAGCACTTCATGTTGTTCAAAGAGCCCTTTTGACTTGAATTTATTTAGGATAGGCCATTATCAATATTATTTGACAGTAAAGCAGCAGTAATATCTTATGAGGCATTTGCATTGCATGATAAAAACAGCACTCGCAGAGCTTTTACAAATCTATCTCAGGTTCAATAAGAGGCTCATCCCCCTGATTATTGACAATAATATCATACTTCTACAGAATTTGTAATGCTTCATTGCATCATTCGATAAATATATATATATGCAATTAACTATTTGCCATTTCAGCAAATTTCTGAAGTCATTATCACATCGCCACCAAATCCTTAGCAGCATTCTGCAATCTTCTGATCATCTGTTGTCGCAACTACACCACAAAGAAGCAACGAATGACACACTGCAGACATGAACCACAAACAACAGAATAACCAGACATGAAAATCAAAATCTGTTGACAGCAGAAACTTGGAAATAATGACCAAGGAATTTTCGGATAAAAAGATATCAGGATATCCCATCTTGTAAACTCTCAACATATTCAAGCCCATATCCAAACGAAATTTTGAGCAAAGCGATTTAACAAAGTTGAGTAACTTCGCCGTTAATGTAAGCACGTGAAGAAGAGAGAACGAAATATTTATCATCAAAATCAAAATCAACTTTTATAGGGATCGCTATATTCGAGCCAAAGGCATTTGAGTTCTAGACCATAAATGAATAAAAAACACTCGCTTTAGGAGTATTCTCCCACCAAGGCTGGAAGTTGATAACCAGATTGAAAGACAATCTATGAGGATATCAAGGTGGTTCAGACAAAATTACAAGAAGCAAACGGTTTTGGAATTGCCATAACAGAGTAACACAAAGCTCTTGTAAGTGACGTACCATGTGATCCAATATAGTTGCCAGTTTGGACCTCTCCGATGTTCTGTGCAAGATACCCACTAGAATGGTGAGTCAAATTATAAAAGACACATTACATTCTGAGACAGCACAATCAAAAACAATGTAAGAAAGAGAAAAGAGGTTGGGGAAAAAAAAAAAATTGATATTTACCCACCAAACCAAGGCTTGTCAATTATATAAAGCAAGAGCTGTGAAGAAATCTGAAACCATTATGTGAATGGCTACTCTTACGCCAATCTGACTTCTTAATCCTAATCTCATCCATTCACTCTTCCACACGGGTATTCAAGGTTGGTTTGGTTTCAATTGATTTGCTGTTGAGTCAAAAGATGATCAACTTTTGAAAGTTGAAACCACAACCAAACCAGCAAACGTTAACATTATAACGAAACAAAACGAAATATTTTCAATTTAATATCATTTCGAGCTCAATATGCGCTAAAACTACTACCCACTTTTAACAAAATTGTTGCTCCACTTCTTCATAATCAGCCACAAACTAATTTGACAACACCATAATTTGAAGAACAAACAAAAATGCTTGTAATTAACACTTTAAAAAAATAAAAATAAAGTAAAAAAGGCAAATGTGTACCTATATCATCGGTTTGCTGGGTTGCTTTGGGTTACTTTGGCTTCCCAAAGAATCAATTTCTACCGTAATTCTCAAAAAATCAACTTTGCAAATAATTTAGTGCGGTGTTTGGTAAATGTAGGGATGGCAATGGATTGGATTTGATCCAAATCCAATCGATCGGTTTAAAATAGATTTAGATTCGGATATCGATATCTAATATGAATCTATCTTAATATCTAAATCTATATCCATATCCACTCATCTTTAATTTTATTTTATTTTAAAAGTTTCTTAATAATTGTGGAATGATAATGATAATAAATTTTATTCATAAAGATATTAGTATTTAATTTAAACTCTTAAAACTTAATTAGTGCATATGTATAAATCATATTTAATTTATATATCTAATGACACTCAATTCTTCGAATGATATTTTATTATCTTTCTTATTTTTGTTTGGTGCCAGAAGTATAAATATTTATTATATTTTTGAGAAAAGTTATATAATTTATTTGTTATCAATACATTTTAGATTTTCAATCTAAAAAATTATTACTTTTATTACTAATTTTAGAATATTTTTTTAATTTTTTTTTGGAAGATATAGATATTTATTTCTTTTGGATCGAATATGGAAATATGGATTCATAATCTGATCTGAATCTTAATTTTATTATGGATTTGGATTAGATCGAAATGAAATATTTGACAATTACTTATCAAATAATCTATTACACACGTTTGGTAAGTGAAAATGTGCATATGCAATGACAAAAATGGACTGACTTATAATTTATTCAGAGTATTATTATTTTATAAATTATATTTTATTTAGTACTTATTTTTAACGATATATCTATTTTCTTTGTTACATATTTAGATCATTTTTTCATTAACTGTTCTATTTTGCAATAAATTCAACTTAAATATTTTTTGCACTAAAAAATTCATTATGTACAGCATGTAACATACACAAATATTAATTTTTAAAATTAATAAATTTAATGAATTAAATGTATAAAGAATATGAATATCTGAGCAAATAAATTCATGGAAAGAATATTTCGATAAAAAAAAAAATCTACATATAACATGAAAATATCGTAATTCAAAGTAGACAAATAGTTCTTTCAAAAAAAAAAAGTAGACAAATAGTTGATAGAAATGCAACCCTGTGGAATCGATAATATTATAGATATATTAGTTACTCATTAAACTTGCAGCACAGTTGTTTCACAATCTCTCCATCTAAAGAGTAATTTCAATAAATAAATTAAAAAACCGTACAAAGGCAAATATATAAAAGAGTCATTCCCATTCCCTTAAAAAGGACAGGGTGAGTTTTCAAGTCGTCTCCTAGTACCATGGCTAAAAATTATAATGCATGTCACAGACAAAATTCATGCTGCTTTTGAATGAATTTCATCGGTGAAATGATGCAATTGAAGTAACCAAGATGATTCATTACTTAAGTCACGCTCATTCCAGTTCTGACAGTTTATCAATTATAACATAACAGATTAATTATATGGCTGGAGACAGTGAATCCCTTGTCTTCTACATTATCAAATTAACATCACTTTGGATTTTGACAGGTCTTTAAGATATGACACATACCGAAGACTCCAGAAAAGTGGAAAGAGTGAAAGACCAAATCTTTATTTTCCGTAATAGAAGAAAATGGTGAGAAAATGCCAGGATATGCCTGAGATGAAAGAAATGATTCGACTAATCTTCTAACAATCTTGTTTGAAGCTAATTACTGGCTTCAAATGAGTACTATCTGAGTCACAAGTAACCTTTGATTGGTAGCACAGCATACCCTCAATTCATTAGTTATGAGGCCAAAGAATTCAGTTTCTTTTCAAAAAGTTTTGCCCGGCGAAGCGCATCCAAAGCCTCACTTTGTTTTCCTGAACGTTTCAAATTCACTGCCTTCACTTTCTCTGCCTTGATTCGTTCCTCCAATTGAATTCTCTCTTGGCTTAAATTCTCACTCTTTCGGACACTGAGTTTCACAGGCTCTGGCCTTTCTGGGACTTGTGACACCACATTAGAATCATGTAATCCAATGGCTTTAAGGGCAGACAAAATCTGAGGATCAAGATCTTCAATAGTTACATCATCTAACACTTCTGCCTCATTAGCAGCTGACTTGGAATCATGAGCAGCCAGATCCTCCAACTGAGCTTCAAGATTCTTGGCCACTTCAAACTCAGCTTCTGCTTCATCCGTTCGACCTTCCCTACGCAGCTTCAGGGCCTTACGTTTGTGGCTCAGGGATTCCTGCTGCAACTTAAAACGATCACGGGCAGACAATGGCTTTGGAAGAGCCAAATTGGATGCATCGTGCTCCTTTTGTCCATCAGAAGGAGCCTTGTATGTAGACATTGGTGCATCTGGAACGCCGGTTTTGGGCTGGATGTTGTCTTCCTCTAGACTCTTCTCCAATAGCTTAGCCCTCCGTAGTTCCTCTCGAGCTTCTGTCAATTTCCCTTCTCTCTTCAAAGCAACTGCCTTCCGCTTGTGAGCCAAAACATCTTGCTGTATGGAAGTCTGGTTGTTCTGTGAAACATAAGCCTGAACTACATTTGCTTCATGGACACGAGGATTTTCATAAGCATTAACTGTTCTTTTTTGAGTCTGAACATCATTTTTGCTTCCCAGGTCTTCCTGGAGATTTGACAAGGACTCTGACTGTATAGAAGATCTAGCGGTTGAGGAAATGTGAGAACCAAAGTTCCATTTATCTTCTGGTTTTCCAGCAGGTACTTGAGAACTAGTCCAGTTGTTTCCTGTTAGCAAATCCACTGAGTTCGCAGAATCACTAGGAGAGATAAAAACAGAGCCCTCAGTTTTTCCCAAGTTGGTTGGAAGACCAGTTTCACCAGAGAGGCCCAGTTCTCCTAATAATGGATGTTTGTCTTCAATGCGATGAGAGGACCCAACAGCATTGTCATTTGAAACAACTGTCACAGGCGTTGATTGTATATTCACTCCCACCTCAGCAATCAGATCTCCCTGTTTTTCATGATTTTTCAATGATTCAAAATTTGACGATTCCTTGGCCTCAGAAGTATCAATCTGATGCTCCATTGGGGTTTCCAAATCTTCCATTTGAGCCTCTAATACCTTTGCCATTTTCAGCAATTCCTCAGCCTCACCACTTTCCCCCTTACGTCTAAGGGCAAGGGCCTTTCTTTTCAAATCCAGAAGTTGTCTCTGGATTTCTCCTTTACTTCTCAGTGTAACAACAGAAACACCTGATTGTATTATAGATGAGCCAGTGGAATGCAAAGGATTACCAGAAACTTCAGCAGAAGGTTTTTTTTGCATAGGAAAAGGTTCAAGCTCTTCATCCTTTGAAGCTAAGTTTTTCAGTGCAGAGAGTAATGCTGGGTTATGCATATCTTCTTCTGTAACATTGTCTTCACCTCCTTTCTCATCTGTACTTTCAAGAGGATGTTCATTAACTCTGTCCTTTGGCCAATTGGATTCAATCTGCACTCTCTTCGCTGTTTCTATATCCGCCATCTCAGCCTCTAATACTTTTGCCATATTTAGAACTTCCTCTGCCTCATCAGCCTTTCCTTGACGTCTCATTGCAAGAGCCTTTCTTTTCAGGCCCAACAGTTCCCCCTGTATTTCAGCTTTGCTTCTTCTTGATGCCCTGGCTGGAACGTCAGAAGTGGCTTCAGAGGATGAGGATCCCATAATTTTTTCAGAAGGATTGTCCATTCGCCGAGAAGGTTTTGATGGATGACTTCCAGGCTCATTATCATCATCATTCCAACCCAAGTCCCTAAGAATTGACAGGTATGATGGATCATGCAAATCTTGATCTGTTACATTGTCTTCACCTACTCCAACAGGTAGCTCTAAAGATACAACAGGATCCTTATACGTTAAATCTGGTTCTTTTTTACAGCCAGCTTTTACCTTTGAAGCATTATCCATTTCCTCAAGCTGATGCTCAAGAACTTTGCCTTTCTTCAATTCTTCTTCAGCCTCATCCAATTTTCCTTCCCTTCTCAAAGCAAGAGCCTTCTTTTTCAGACCCAGAAGCTCTTTTTGGATCACCAATCTACTCTTCGGAGACACTTTGGTATCCATGTATTTTCTAGAATCAACACTTCCATCATCCACCTCAGCAGCTTGAGAAACTGAACCTGTATGAATAACCTTCGTATTTTGGGCAACCAAGTTGTTTGCTCGCGACTCGTAACTTTCTAGATCCCTCTCAAGTAACTTTGCTTTCTTTAACTGAGCCATTGCCTCGGTAACATTACCTGCTCGTTTCTGATTAAGGGCCTCTCTTTTCAATGAAATAATTTCCCTTGATAGTGCTGCCCTGTGAAGAGGAGCAGAATGGGGAATAATATTATCAGCATCATTAGAATCATCAGTCCAACCTAAAGATTTCAGAGCAGAAGCTATTTCTGGGTCCTGCATATCCTCATCAGTGACTTCAAAATTACTGTCAACACCAAGATCATCAGCAGCGCCTACAAGGTGATCAAGACCAGGTTCCTGCTCATACTGAATCAGAAAGTCATCTTGCTCATCATTGTCCATACTTTGAATTATTGCAGATAGCTCATCATCAGAATCTTCGGCATCAGCCAACAGTTCTTGTTCTTCAAGTTGCTTCTCTAGAACTTTAGCTTTCTTTAGCTCTTCCTTGGCTTCTGCAAGCTTTCCACCACGCTTCAATAGAAGGGCCTTTCTCTTTAGTGCAATAACAGGGGTCTTATCAATTCCATGAGTATCCTTATCCTTAGTAGTCTTCTTAGACACATCTCCAAGGAGAGAAGAGAGTTCACCCTCTAAACTCATACTTGGCAATGCTTTATTTTCATCCTGAATATCCATATCAGACCAACCCAGTTCCCTGAGTTCAGCAGCAAAATCATTCTTTTCTGCTGCTGCTTTTGAAACGTGCTTATTTCTTCCAGCAGATTCTATAGAGCCGTCTTTATCCTGGGTCTCACCGTTGCTTCCAGAAGACAAAATTCTTTTTTGGCTTTTTCTCATGGATATTTCTAATGCCTCAGCCTGCCTCTCAAGCTCCTTCCCTCTCTTATAGGCTCTTAGAGCTTCCTCAGGTTTTCCTTCTCCTTTCAGAATTTTATATTTCTTTTTTTCTTCCAAAGCCCGTTGGCGCAATTCCTCAGGAGTAGAAGATCCCATTTCATCCTTTACAAAATTATGGTCATCAACAGAGTGACTTATACCTATACAAGCAAGCCCATCATGAGTCTCTGAACTTGAAGCACTGCTAGTTGCTCTTTGAATACTAGAACCCATGTCATTGTTGGACAAAAGTCCAGATGAAAATGATCCTTTTCCATCAGTTCCTAAAATCTTGTTCAAAACTTCATCCTCAGACTTTGCTGTCAGTTTCGAACCACCTGCAAACACAGCTAGCACCATTTAGTAAAGTAACATATCGAACTATGATGACAGTATTTCTATCAAATTCATCAAGTCCATGAGGCTGTAGAGAACTCTTGAAAATAATATTAACCAATTGCTTAACCAAGGTATGCATGACAACATATAACAACAAGAATGAAAGAAGACATGATAGGGGTTTAAAAAGAAGTTTCCCCAAAAGGGGAGGAAAAAAAAAAAGGGCAGTAGATGACACCATTCTAACAAGAAGCTGCATCAAAGAAATTTAGCAACCATGTAGATTATGTGGTGATGTGAATAGTGCCAGTGAAGTAAATGTTGAACACAAAGATGAACAAAATAACAACTACAAGCAACTGAAAAATACCTTTTCCTGCTCTACTCTTGTATCCATGTCGCATCTCAAAACGAGCCGCCTCCTCTAGTTTCTTGCAGGGTTCACAAATTCTCACAGGGGAATCACCTTGTCCGCGTAAAATCATTCTTTGCTGGGTGCAACTATTGCAAAATAAGCCCCCACATCGTCGGCAGTGATGCTGAAAATCAAGTGCAAAATAATCATGAAGAACTTGCACATCAACTAGTATCACACTGTAAAATCCTATAATAAGCATCAACGGAGTTGGGAAAAAAAAAAAAAGTGAATTTTTGGCTACATAACCCCCAAAGTCTTCTACAACCACAATTCCATAAAAATTCCAACTTTACTTTAAAAGTACGAGTTCTATCAAATTCGATCCAAAAATCATAAAATCTTATGATCTGCCAAGTAAGCTAAAGAGGAAGTGAAAGTAGTAATAAGAAACAACACCTTGCGATTGATGAAGGTGAACTGAGAGGAACATCCTTGACAATGTGAGGCGTCGACCACCCAATTACTGCCGCGAAGCGATGGCTTTGCAGGCAGTCCGATCTTCTCCAACATCTCCGATCGGATTTATTTTTAGTTTTCTAAAATCAATCCAAATTTAAATAATTATTAAGAATGGAGTTTGTTTGTATTTATCTAGTTGGTTATTTTGGATGACGAGTTTAATGGATTTTGAATTTCAACTTGAACTTGAAGGGGATATAATCGATTATTGATTGATTAAAGTAAGTTTTGTCCTACACGATGTCGTTTCTTGTTAAAATTTTCTCAGTAGTCAGTAACATGGTGCCGTTGCCGTGGCGCTGGTGGCACATAAACGCGTGTCTATATTTTATATATATATATATATATATAGCCACTAGGCCCACTACTACATTTTCATTTTAACAAAATAAACATATGTCAATAAAGTATAAGAAAAGTTATAAATTTTAGTGTATTAAAATTTTTTATTCATATATTAAAATTTATATTTTTATTTACTTATGACATCTTTATTTTAATAAAATGAAAATACCTTCATTAGAGAATTATTGTACATATATTTTTTACAAACACAAATATATAATTCTCTTTCTTATAAAAACAGTTTCCGATTTTTGTCCATTCAAATGATTTTTCAAAGTGAAGTAGCATGTGTAAAGATTTCTTTTAAAAAATTATTTTTTTTTCTCTGCTTTGATGTAATTTATTAGTAAATATATTAAAGTTTAATTTTGATAAACTTATAAAGAAGTTAGAATTGCCTTATATTTATGAACAATTTGAGGTTAGAATTGCCTTGTATATTAAAGTTAAATTTTGGTAATCCAATGA
Source organism: Citrus cavaleriei (assembly GCA_030448925.1). Taxonomy (NCBI): domain Eukaryota; kingdom Viridiplantae; phylum Streptophyta; class Magnoliopsida; order Sapindales; family Rutaceae; genus Citrus; species Citrus cavaleriei. Next base: position 27,582 of record JAUJEN010000643.1, read on the forward strand.
ACATGTTATCATGTCAATAAAAAAGTAAAAACGAAACCATAAAAGTTTTATTTTACTGCGGTGCAACCGTTGCGCCGTACTCCACTTTTGTCCTAATAAATGCTAAATTTTATTAAACACTTTATAATTTAATTTTATTTATAATTATCTTATAAATATTAAATAATTTTCAATTATACAAGTGGTACGAGACAAAAGTTCTTAGATGCTAATTCGCTACGACACAGTGTGTAATTGTGTATTTGGTTCGTAAAATTTTGAAAAAAAAAATATTATTATAGTTATAAATTCTTATATAAAATATTTTTGTACAAATTGATAGAATATTATATCATTAATTGAGGAAAAATATAAAATTCATAAATTATATATTATTTTTATTCAACTTGTTAATTTATATAAGAATTTATAAATATCTCGTTATTAAAAAATATACGAAATTCAGATAATTTGGTGCAGCCCAAACAAACAAACATCTTTTTACAACCAGAATCATCCACATATTCTGATTTAAAAAGAAAGAAAAATAATCTTTTCAAAAGCTTTTACCAATCTCAAAAGTGTTTCAATTTATCGCAAAAAAGTACAAAATAGACAAAAAAGCAGTTTATATCTTTTAGATCATAAAACTTTTTGGTATAAATAAGAATACATCATCAGTCTCTTGTCATAACAAACGAGAATAAACAGATGCGTTGCTCGTTAGACTTTCATACAGTAATGCAACTCCAGAGAACAATTAAGTGATCAAGATTTCGATAAAACAGTGCCAAGGAGAAAATAGTAAAGCAACCATTCAATGTGCAACTAGCGAATTAAGCAAACTTTATGGAAGAAAGTGATTCGATTGAGGGTCGTGTACAAGGAAAATGATTCTCTTCTGATCTGATTTCTTCTGAGTTTTTCAAAATCTTATGTCATGTGTCTTTTAGTGGTAATGTATGAGTAAGATTCAACTTCTTATAATTTTTTATTTATTAATTACCAATCAGTAATTGAATTATTTGCTCAGTACATTATCAGATCAGGAAAGAATCCTGATCCCATAACAGTGCTAGCTAATTATAAGTGCTTGGCTTAATACTAGTGAATCAATCAAGATTTTTTTTTTTAAAAAAGCAACCATTCAAGATTGTTTTTTTCCTTTAAAAAAATAATAAAAAAGATTTTTTTTTTTCCATATCCGCCATGGCGGAGCTAACTAGAGACTAGCATATGACAAAGAATGATATGGGATAAATTGGCCCACAACACATGGGAATTCTTCCACATTATGGCTGTCAAGATTTCTACGATAATAAGTATTTTGAAAAAAAAAAGAAAGAAAGAAAGAAAACCTATGAAATGAGGTTCTATAATGGCATGGCATGTTCTTTTATTTGGGAATTAGGATTTACCTGTTTAGATGATGTGAAAACATAAAAATTGATAAAAGATAGAGAAACAAAGTTAGAATATTATTGATAAATCTTAATGAATAAAATTGGGTTTTTGATCTCTTGTATATTAATACTAAATATCACAAATTTACTAAAATAAATAAACTCATAATATTATTTTTAATGAAATTTTTCAGTCTAAATAAAGAAAACAAAATAAACGGCACTCAAATTTGATATCTAAAAAAAATAAAAATCTTGAAAATAATAAGAAAATAAGAAAATATCTTAAAATGGCAAAACAACCACAAAAGAAAAGGAATTTCTGTCTCGATCACGAGGTAAAAATAGCTAATTGATTCGTCTTGTGGCAACATTCGAAACGGTATATTTTATATCCAAACATACATCTGTAATTCGAGTTATGATTCCGAGAAGGTACCGTACTCATCGCTAGGAGTGGGCATGAGTTGGGTTTTAAGTTAATCCAAATTAAATCATAAAAATTTGAGCCCAACCCAAACCCGGGTTAGTTTGAATTTAATAATCCAAATAGTTTTTATTTTGATAAATTTAATTATATCAAAATAATTATTATTAATTATTAAATTAATATTAAAATATGAAAAAATATAGTGGATAAAAATTATAAATAACAGATTTTACAATAACTTCGTCCTTAAATATTAATCATATTACAACATAAATTCTAACAATGTCAATACAAATTAAAACAATATAAGACATCTCAACTCAAGTATCAAAGCAATCCATCAAAATTAAATTAAATTATTCAATTTTATAAATTTAAATCTTTTGAGAAATAAATCTGAAATTTATTATAATTAAAAAAAGCTCGAAAATTTTAAATGTAGTAAGAGAATTTAGACATGAAATCCAATTAGATTTAAATTTAATCAAAAAATAACAATCGAATCATATTTTATTTAATAAAATGTTATAATCAATTACTTTTTTAATTTTAGTAAGTTACAATACAAATAGGACTATAAAATTATATTAGAGGATTTCATAAAAATATTGTCTTAGTAATTTATTAAAATATTAATTTAGCCTTTTAACTCAAGTTGAGACTATAAAAAATTATTATATAATAGTGTACTGTACAACCAGTTGCATATGTATATGCCTTGTGCAACGCTTCTATTATTATTATATAATAATAATTTTAATAAAAAATTATCATTAAAATATTACTTTAGCCTTTTATTTGTTTAATTTATTTTTCATTGATATGTCACATTAAATTTGTTCATGATCCATGGGTAAAGTATACCCAAACCATTATGAAATAATTTCTTACATAAAAATCTAAATTTAACCCATTTTATGATCTATCTAACCCAAACTATTTTATTTGGTTTGAGTTTGGGTAAACCCATGGGTTGTGGGTTAATGCCTACCCCTACTCATCGCATAACCATCCTACATCATGCTGGGGCTCAAATTCAGCTTCAATACTCTCATTGTCATTATACATAACACTACAAAATACAACTGATTATAGATTCAGATATAAGAATGGGGATAATTAATAATTATAAAAACAGTTTCCCGTACCTTTTGTAAGAAGATATCATCAATCACTGCTAACAACTTCACTTGGCTATCAATTCCAGAAACCTTGACATCCAATAGATGTATAGTGATCCCAATTACTGATGTCTAAAGCCAACTGACACAGTAATATCCTGCAAATCAAAGAAGACAAAAGATAGCAGAAAAAGAGTAAATGAAAAAAAAAGGGCAAAAGAGAAGAAAAGAAATGAACATGAAGCTTACATGACTAGAAACATGAAATGAGAAAAATTATCTGACTATAAATAATTAGATGGCAGAAAATTGAGATTACGAAAACATGGTTGGTGTGTAGTAACAACAGCTTTATCTGTACAGTCAGGGCAAGCATTTTGTTACATCTCTAATCTTTACTTATTATAAAGTGCTTGACCGAAAAATTTAAGCCAATATTAAGATCCAGATAGAGATTGAACATGAAATTTAATTTGTTAGAGCATTCATTCAACCCAAAAAGCATAAACTTATGGGGTAAGAGTCTAAAATTAGCATTAAGGAGGCAAATTTTAGCACAATTTATGGATTATATTTTAATTTTTTAAGGAACTTTCCCATATAACGAAGCTTTTCGAGACACATCATGTGTTGTTCTTGTGCCATCTAAATTGTAGTTGCTGTGTTAAGTTTTTTACCTGTTGACCAAGTAAAATCAGACCAGAACCATTCCGCAAAAATTGTGAAAACGATTATATAATTAGTAAATGAGAAGAAAATTGATAAATATATTAATTAATTCCAGTCTATGAGCAATTTGCTGACTTTCTAAGAAAACACAGATCAAATATCTGTCTAAAAGAACTTTGGATAAAATGTTTTACCCCTAGAAAACAGAGCACACATTAATAGTTTTCGCTCGTTTTATCAGCATACTATTACACCAACAATAATAATAATAATAATAAAAGAATTTTTTAAAGAAAACTCAAAAATTTATTAATGAAGAAGATTTAAAATATATTGTGGACTAGCCGTCCACCAGGAAAAAAATAACTAGGATCATTTGTGCTATACAAAAGTATAGCCAATCACTCTTATATAAGGCTAGAATGAGCTATAACTCTTATCTCAAAACCCTATCCCAGTCTAGATGAGTGAAGAAAAAATATGAATTACATAAACAAGTTTTTATGAGATTAAAAAGACTCCTCATACGTCATTGCTTTAAAATTTCATATAAAAATGCAGCTCAAGAACCATCGAAGGATCATAATTTGATACAACATTGAGCTGAGCAAATACTAAAGCAACCAAAAAAAAAAAAGCAATGTACAATTTCCAATCAAGAAAATTTTATGGGAGAAAGTGATTCAATTGATAAGGGTTATATACACTACTAACTATTAATAATTAAGTTCTTGGCCAAATTCAATGCAACAACTTTATCATTTTCACTTCCTTTTTTTCCTTTTTTTTTTCATGTGAACCCGTGGGTAGCTAGTAAGAGATTAGAGATTAGTATTTGACAAAGAATAATATGATAGGTTTTAAATTGGTGTTACTACTTACTAGGCCACTAGTAAAGTCTTTCAATCTAATTCTTCTACGTTCAATATTATCATGTTTCTAAAGTTTAGTGGTTAGGACCAAACCTCACAATTGTAAACTCAGGGGTTCGAGTCCCCACAATGCATTGTAGGAGTTTAATTTCTTTTTTTTAATTTAAGTGAAAACAATCAATTTTTTCCCTTTCGACATGTGAATGAAGGTAGACTGATTTGTAAATATAAGTTGTAATTTCATGTAATATGAGTTGTACTCTTGAGTAATAGTCTCATGTAATAAAAAAAAATTATTATCATGTCAGTCACTTTTTGTAATTACCCATAACACTATAATTTCAGCTCTAATTGAGGAATATCAAGGATGAATGCGTAAGAACAGTTTCACATAACTTCTATAAGGAGATATCCTCAGTCAGTCCAGAAATTCATATGGCTGCCAATTAAAAAATTTATAAAAGCCAAAAGCCAGAGGAATTTAGATACAGTAACAACATCATGCAAATGAAAGGGAACCCCAGATATCAGAGAAATACAAATAAATGAAATGAAATGAAAATAAAAACTAGGAGATAAGAAAGAAAAGATGCCAGACTTAGATGGTTGAAAATTGTGAAAAAGAGTTCATGATCAGCATACAGTTCACAGGTTGGATCATCAAGCTGTAAGTCCTATCAATTTACTTTTTCTTTTCCTTGGTTTTTTCATGTCAAACCTGTGGGTAGCAGCTAGAGATCTAGACTAGCATATGACAGAGAATGGTTTGGACAACTAAACAAGCTTTTCAATCTAACTCTACCACATTCTATATCATCAAGCTTTCTATGAAAAGAGGTCCTAAAATGGCATGTGAGGAGAGTAGAATATATCACAAGTATTCTCATATTTCCTAAAGCAACAACTTGTCATGGCTCAAATTAAGCTTCAGTTTCTCGTTGTCTAATTGAAGGATTACGGTAATTACTACCTAAGAACAGTTCGCATGGAGATATCCTAAATCACTGCTGAGAACTTCACTTGGCAATCTTACAAATATATAAAGCCAACTGCCGCAGGCTTTTGTATTATCCTGCAAAGAAAGAGGACACAAGATAGCAGAAAAAGTAAGTGGACAAAAAGGAAAAAAGAGAACAACTAGGTGAAATGACTAGAAATATGAAATGAGAAAAATTTTCTGACCATTAAACATTAGATGGTACAAAGTTGAGAATAAGAAAACATGGACGGTGTACTACATACAACAGCTGTATCTTTACAGCTAAGCAAAGTTTGTTGTTACATGTCTTAAGTTCATATATTTCTCTACTTCTTAGATGAAGCACTTGATCAAAAAGTTTAAGCCAACAATAGAGTTTGTGGGGGTTCCAATAGAAACATAGATCCAACTTTTGAAGGTCATAACCTAATAAACGAAGACAGAGACCCAGAAATAGGATAGGATTGAAACAGAAGCTTGAAATTAAATAGGCCACGATTCAAACAAAACATGAATTGAGACAAAGTAAACACAGGGTTTGATCCACGATATTTGACTTGCTAGAGAAACCATTCAACCCTAAAGCATAAACTTATGAGGTAAGAGTCCAACGGTTAGCATTAAAGACAAGTCTTAACACAATTAGTGAATTAAATTTTATTTTTGAAGATACTTGAGATGTAACCTGAAACATAATGAATCTAACAAAGCATTTGATAGATTTAAAGAAAAACTTGATTGGTCGTACAGATACTTCCAGGCTGCCAGCTTTTCATAGGAAGTTAAACAGCTGCACGGTTGCACTTTCAATTTTTATTCAAAAATGAAAGGTGCGGAAATAAACCCATTAATTGAATCATAAACATCAATAGCTTTAGTCACAAAAAAGGAAGTTCAAGGATGATAGATAATCATTACCAAACTGAAGAATGCTATACTTGGAAGGAGCTTCAGCATGTACCAGATGATGTTTAGGACTTGGCAAGGCTTCTGATCAGAATCTGCCAAGTCAAACTTCTTGATGATTAAGATGAAAAACTTCCATTCCAAGCTAACAGATGCACGCAGCAATAAGCTCCTTATCTTTGCTTTCACCATGAAATTTGAGAAGCTAAAGGAAAGGAAAATGCAAAAGTTAGAAGAAATTATAAAATTGTAGAAAGATAGAAGAAGAAGCCACAAAACATATAATGATCAGAATAAAAGCAGTGTTGTATTACCAATCAATTCCATTCCACTAGCTGCCTTCATCTTCATCTTTAGTTGATGCTCCATCAAAATTTTATTTTAATGGAACACAGAGCATTAAGAAATACAGAGCAATAGGGGGCAACGGTTAATTAAATACCATCTGGGGCCTTTGCAAATTTGAAGTGGAAAATAAATAAATAATAAACGTCAACTTTTGTTTCAAAATTTGAAGTGGTGAAATGCAAATATTCCGCCTGTGCTCCAAACCTCCAACTATCTTTATTTTTCTTTTGTTTGGGCTGCTTTGCCAAAGCAGCATAGATATGGGCAAAGGAAAATGCAAAGAATTCATTGGAGAAAGAGCATGAACAAACTTTACAAAGATCTTTAACCCACGAAATGGTGTTGCCGAAATGAAATTGAATCACGAGACTTGTTGCGGCACATACTATCAGCAAGTAAAAGAACTTAAATATTAGGCTTTTTATTCCATTCATTACAGCAAGAAGTACTTTAAAATATGTAATATGGTACATATTCACAAACTCAACAACAGATGAGGACCCCAAAAAAACAAAAAAAAGTATTATTACAATGAATCAACGTCTAACTCAAAATTGCTGTTACTCACAGCTACTGGTACAAGTAGACCCACAAAAACTCCAGTAACTCCAACAATGGGAAAAACCGTGGCAGGCAAATATAAATAGAATTATTTTCCCGGGGAAGAGACTGTCACAGAGAGAAAGAACACACCACCAATCAAACTATAATTAACATGGAGCAAGCTGACTGCTGGTACAGGCAAATTCGCATCCTTTCCTTTTAATCTGATTATGTCACTAAAAACTAGGACAAGTTTCTCTCACGCATAAATGATTCTATCTTCTCAACGTCTTCTGGAGCATCAACACCGTGGGCTTCATGGTCTACCTTTATAACCTACAAAAGTAAATGTTAAAATTTTGGGGTTCGACATTTTGACAAGCAAACACCCGAACATCGTGTGTCATTCTCACTATGCGTTATTTCAAGACCATTTTCATTTAAATGGTCCTGCAGCATATTAATATTGCACCAGAAAAGTTTTCTTTTATTATTTATCTTTATTTTTTTGGGAAAAGAAAGACAAAAGAATATGAGGTCACAGATACGTATAGAAGTGATATAAGACGACCAAAAACTTACAACAGAATCAATTAAGGTGTTGCAAGGACAAAATTTCACCCAGGCAAAAAAATTGTAAAATAAGTTTGTTGTACCTTCATCTTATAGCCATTCTCAAGGACTTTCAGCTGTTCTAGATCCTCTTCTAGTTGTAGGGGAGTAGGATGAAGGCCTGGATATATCTTCAGGAAGTTTGAGTCATAGCTCTGGCCCAAGAAATTAAGCACAGAATTATAAGTTCACTGGACAATATAAAATGTGGTTAACACAACAAAAATTACAGAAACATGTAACCACCACCAAAAAAAAAAAAAAAGCTATCTTTTTTCTTTCAACTTGAGTAATATGAAACAGGATACAACACCTGAATTCCAAGATGAAGCAAATATGGAAATTGTGGATTGACTTTTCCTGACCTACATCAAGAAGCAGGCAAGTTCATCAACCAGGCCCAAAATGTTACCAAGAGATGGTAGTAATAATAGCAGAGAACACGTATATACGTACGGATATGTATACTCACTTGTTATATGGAATTAATCCCCGTGAAAAATATATGGCATAACCACGATTATCCACAACACATTTCACCCGATTTGGATCAAATGCATCTTCAGGTTTTAAAGATGTCACAGCAGTACTGAACACTGCATCTGGGGCTGCCTGCAGCAGAATTAGTGAATTTTAACACAAGCTCAATGTATAAGATATCATAAGAAAACATGCCCACTCCACCTGTTCAAGATTTTAAAGTAAGGTCAAAGACACTTTGGTGTTGTTCAAAGAAATCTTTTGACTTGAAATTTGAATTAAGATATGACAATACTAATACTAGTAAACAAAGACTCAGTACTCTCATGATGCATATTTATTGCATAATAATAATGATAACAATTAAAAAAATAAAAAAGGTGCACCTGCAGAGCTTTCACAACACCATCTATAATCTCTGGTTCAATAAGAGGTTCATCTCCCTGAATATTGACAACAATATCGTACTTCTTCTCCAGCTTTTGTAATGCTTCGTTGCATCTTTCAGTACCTATTAGTTAGAAAGAGAATGTCAGCGAATATAAACACAATGTTAAAATTGCAGTAGTTTGTTACCATTTCGGCAAGATTCTGAAGTCATTATCACATCAGCACCAAATTGTCGGCAGCATTCTGCAATCTTCTCATCATCCGTTGCCACAACTAAACCACAAAAAAGAAATGAATGACACATTACCAACATGAGCAGCAGAAAAAATTAATAATCACAGACATGAAAATTAAACATCAAGGACACAAGAAACTTGAAAGTACTGTCCAAGGAATTTTCACATAAATAGATGTCAACATTTCCTGTTTTTTAAACTCTCAACTTCAGCCCATATCCCCATGAAATTTAGAGCAAAGATGGGGATCACCATCAGGCCAAAGGCCATATTCAACATGCTCTTCCAGATACATACATCACACTGAATCCATATCTAACTAATGGAGATTCGCATCTAAGTTAAAAGCCAGAAATGAAAACAAAAACACTCTTCAAGAGTATTCTCCCAGCATGGATGGAAGTTGATAACCAGATTGAAGGACAATCTATAAAGGATTTCATGGTGGTTTGGACAAGATTAAAAGCAGCAAATTTTTTTTTAGCATTGCCATGAAACAGTCATACCCAGGTGATCCAATGTGGTTGCCAGTTTGGACCTTTCCCATGTTCTCTGCAAAATACCAATTAGAATGGTGAGACAAAGAAAGAGATATAAAATAAAAAACAATATCTACCGAACAAGCCCAGCCTTTTTAGTTATGTAAAGCAATAGCTGTGAAGAAATCTGAAACTATTACGTAAATAGCCATTCTTATGCAAATCTGACTTCTCATCCATTTAATCTTCAACATAGGGTGCTCAAGGCTGGTTTGGTTTCCTCTGATTTGTACATGCGACAAAATCTTAAACTTGAAAACTGAAACCAAACTTGACCTTACAATAAACAAACAGAGCCAGAAATAAATATTTTTAATTTAGCCTCATTTCGAGCTCAATGCCAACTATTGGTGTTCAAAAAAAAAAAAAAAGCCAAACCACCAATCGCTAAACTTTAACCAGACAACTCCACTAAATTGATATCCATCAATAAAAGTCTTCACATGATGATCATAGAATTAACATAATTCAATAAAAATTTGGCTAAAAGATGAGTACGTTCGCTTGCTCTCTCCTTCTTCATCATCAACATTATAAGTCGAAAATCAAACATTAAACGATATAAAACAATTCATTTGACGCACAAAAACAATTGAAATTTGATAACCCCGACAATTCCTGTGAATTAACATAAAAAATAAAGCGAAAGGGCAAATGGGTACCTGGATCATAGGTTTACCGAGGATATTAACAAGGGGTTTGCCCTCGAAGCGAGAAGAAGCGAAACGGGCGGGTATGATACCCACGACCCGGCTCCGAAAGTTCTTCGATCGACCCAGATAGGCGCGCGCACCGACGGCAACAGCAATTGCTGCTCCGGCTACAATGCCGTGCACGATCCATGACTTTGTTGAGGAAGAAGATTCGGACGGCGAACATATTGATTTTGGGCTCATCTTTTAATCTCTCTCACTCTCTAATTCTGATTTTACACGACTATGAGAAACTGGCATACTGATCCACAATCCACATCTTATTCAACGAAGCTTCCTAATTGCTTTGAAGTTTGACTTACACTTCGACTCTTCTTCTTCACTCTTCACTATCTTCACTTCAGCAGAGCTTTTTTTGGGTTCATTGGGCCGCAAGAGCCACCGTCGGTCTTTGGGCCGATGAGCCCAAATTGGTCTCCAGCCTGCACCAATTTGGAGCTTCAAAACTTCGAGAGGAATGCCTAATAAGATTATTAAAAGACTTTTCAAATAAGATTTTATTACTTATTTAAACAGTTACATCAAATATTTAAAGATTCAAAAGATACTTCAATTAAAATTCTTCAAATAATAAAGAGAGGAAGTGTTTTAATTACTATTAACTTTTTATTTTAAAAAATAATTATTTGATTAAAATAATATTAACTTATTTCTATTCAAGAAGTCTTTTAGAGAATATCATATTTTTTTACCTTTCTAAATAGATATTTAAAAAGTAAAATTTATAGACTTTTGGAGATGCTCTAAGAGATTGGTCACATTTGGTTTTAATTAAGAGTACTTAAAAAAAAGTCTTTAATTAAGAGTAATATACCAAAATATTCATGTCTCACGTGGGAGTTTGAGTATATGTGGCATTTTTTCATTAAACAACTCATGAACCTAATACCAAATAATGAGTTTAAATTAATTAAAATTGACACATGTAATAAATAAGTCAGATTCGGACAATGTGTAAGAGTATCTCTAAAAGCCTCTATTAATTTTACTCTTCAAATATCTATTTGTTTACCCATGTGGCAAATAAAAGAGTGAAAAAATATGTTATTCTCCAAAAGACTCTTCAAATAGAAATAAGTTAATATTATTTTAATCAAATAATTATTTTTTTAAAGGAAAAGTCAATAGCAATTAAAGCACTTCTCTCTCTTTTTTCAATGAAAAATAATAAAATATAAATTGAAGAGGGAGAATTCAACTCTCCAAATTTGAAGAGAGAGAATCATATCTTATTTGAATAATTTTAATTTGAATGTCTTTTGAAGCCTTAAATATTGATGTGGCTCTTCAAATAAGTAATAAAATTTTATTTAAAGAGCCTTTTGGTGAAATTATTTGGTAATACTCATGTAAGATTTGAGTTTAGACGTTTTGACATAATAATTTATTTGTGACACGATGTTTAAAAATTCAATTAATTATATTATATCGATACATTTTTCATCTAATTAAACTACATTGTATTTGTTATATATTAAAAATTATTTAGAGTTTGAATAGAGAGTACAATTATCAAAATTATGTTAAATCATAAATTAATAATAAACAAATTCGAGTCGCCCAAAACTACGTTGTCTATTAAAAACAAATTATGATACGATAATAAACGGATATGATTAATATTCGAATTCGTAACGTCATCATTGTACACATTCCCAAATTACCATCTCCAATATCATTTGTTTTCTAGAAGAGAGAGAGAGAGAAAAAAACAGAAAAGAATCCAGAGACTGAAGAGAAGAAGATCAGAGATTAATGGTGTGTTTACTTCTTGGAATAAGGAATGAGAATCAAAAGTATGTTTACTTGACAAAATTGAATTTGGGAATGGGAATAAATTATGTGGGTCCCACACAATTTGGGAATAAAGAATGGGAATCTCATTCCCATGGGGGGTTGGGAATGAAAATGTGGGAATGGGAATGAAACATAAATTTACTTTTCTATCCTTCTAATTTTTTCATATTTCCTAAATTACCCTTGTTCAAATCACAAATAATTTTATTATTTTAAATGTCATTAATAATAATAATAATATTATTATTATTATTATTAAATTTTATTAACTTTAGTATTTTAGTTATTATTAATTATTTTTATATTTATTAATATTATCATTATTAACACTAAAAATCATGATAAAAATAATAATTAATAAAAAAATAATTAATTTATCATTATTAACAATATTATCATTATTATTGTTGTTATTATTATTATATTATTAAAAAAAATAATAATAACAATAATTAATAATAACTAAAATAATAAAGTTAATAAAATTTAATAATAATAATAATAATAAATGTTAATAATGATAATATTAATAAAAATAATAATAACAATAATTAATAATATTATTATTAAATTTTATTAACTTTATTATTTTAGTTATTATTAATTATTGTGAATATTATTTTTAATAATAATAATAATAATAACAACAACAACAACAACAACAATAATGATAATATTGTTAATAATGATAAATTAATTATTTTTATTAATTATTAATACTATAAGTATTTTGGTAAATTGATTCTTATTAATTCCCATTCAGTTTATTTTTGTCAGTAAGCACATCGTTGGCGTTCCAAAGAATTCCTATTTATTTATTTTCTTGAGTAAATATTGAAATCTGTTAAAATTCTTTATTTCCAGGTCTGATAACATTAGAAGCGTTCAAATTTCTTTCTCATTCTTATGAAATAAACGCACCGTAAGTGCAAAACACACAGATTTCAGAAAGAATGGCGTGGGAAAGAAGGCAAGAAAACAGACGCGTCAAAATCATTCAACATTTCATTGATTAGAGAGACTACTGATTTCAAATCTCATTAATCGATTTCGGGAACTTCAGTTCAACTTATATCACAAATCCAAAGACAATCATAATTCCTTCTTCAAAATCTTTGATCGGCATTTTAATTTGCTCTGGTTTTGTACACCAAATTAAGAAAAGGATAGTGATTATTAGAGCCCTTTGATGGAACCTAACATGATTTTCTATGAACCCCATTTGTGGAATTGCCGGTTTGTTTTCCCATACCGTAAATTGTAAAATGTACGTTACGTGATCATCATCATGATTTGGTTCAAGTTTCATGAATATTGATCGTTTCAAAAATGGACCACACCATGCTCAAACGTTTTTGCTATTTTGTGAAACTTTCTAATGACAAACTGTTTACTAATTTGGAAAACTTGAATAAAAAAAATGAATATCAATCCCAAAAATATGGACTGTGATTCACATGTTCTTGTACGATCCCAATTTCAATTTTTCATTTGAAATGAATTCTCTTATATGCTCGCATAAAATTCAACACATGAATACTTCGGGCAATAGTCAATTTGACATCTACTTCATACTTAACCTCTCAATACTTATCTCTCAACGCAGATTTTTCACAATAAAAATGAGTTAAGGCGAGTTTGAACCCTAAAGCTTTGAAGACAGAAGTAAAAAAAAAAGTTGCATCACAATAAAAATGATACCAAGACTTATAATATTTAACCGTCAAGTCCGTATAGTTTCAATATGAAAACTTTTCATGAATCAAAACTTTAGATTAATTTCACATATTTTATATGAATAAGGTTTTCGCACATTTAATAATATTAAGCATGCATATTTGATCTTTTCTACTGAAGAACTTGCAAGTATACATATTCAAAAAAGTACAACAAATCTTTCTCTTTCAGACCAAAAAAAAAAAAAAAAACATATAACTCATCGAATCATCTGCTAAAATCATGTTGAAGAAGATTAATCATATTCAAGATTCCTCGACCAACTGAACCTCCGTTTTGAAGAGAAGAACAGAGAGGGAGTCAATGGAGAAGTAAAGAAACCCGGCGGGAGAGTGAGTCACAAAAGACCCAAAGCTCTTACCCACCACACAGTGCCAGGCCGGGCCGTACGCGTCATCAAACTCCTTCTTGAGTGCCCGAGCGAGGTGGGTTGGGTTAGGGCGGGAGGTCTTGGGAGCCGATGATTCTGAATAGTAATCATCAACGAGTGATCGGGTGAAGCGCAGCGCATGCTGCTGCATGTGGGCCGGCATGTCCGATGATCTCAACCGCACGTTCAGGCTGATTGCCGTGGCCGCCAAGTTCACTTCCTCCATTTTTTGGAAGAGAAAATTAAAAAAAGACAAAAAGAAAAAGCTTACAGGTTTAGAATGGGAATGGCGTGACACAGAGAGTTGGTGAAACGAGTTTGTTTGACTGAATCTGTCTCAGGATATTAAAAGTACACGGCAACGTTGCATTACTGGCCGTGTTGTGGGTTTCTTCACTGCCCACTCAGAGCTTTACATGTGTTCCGAAAAAAAATGAATTTGTTTTTGCGGCCGTTTTGATTGCAGTGTTATTTTGTCTCGCGGGACTGAGGAACCGTGTGAACAGATTTCGTGAGTTGTACTGACGCAAAGGGTGTGCGTAACGCTTTGATTCTTGTTGACCTGACTCTTGTCATTTCTCATGCTACTTTTTTGCAATCGCCGCTAAAATTTTGCAACGTCTTTGAACCTAGGGGTGGGCATGAGTTGGTTTGCGTTGTATTTTAAATCAACTCAAATTAAATTATAAAAATTTATATCTAATTTAAATTAATTTAAATATTTTTAACTCAATTCAAACCAAATCATTTGGGTTTGGTTTGAATTTTATTATCAAAATAAATTTTATTTTAATAAAATTTAATTATATTAAAATTATAATAATTATTAATTGTTATTAATTATTAAATTGATATTAAAATATAAAAAAATATAGTGGATAAAAATTATAAATTTTACAATAACTTAATCCTTAAATTAAAGAATACTAGAAAATCAAAATAAAATTTAATCACAAAAATTATTATTTACCGATAAATAAAACATCACTTTAATAATAAAACTTTCACAGCGTTAACAATCTAATAATAAATTTTGCATTATTTATTTAATTATGTAATATTTATTTTTATTTATCGTTTTGGTAGTTTTGCGTTATGTTTAACTTATATCTTAATTTTATTTACGTTCGATATTATATAGTGTGTATCTTTATGTTTTAATTTCGTTATATGGTAAGTAAGAAGTTTTATACTAATATGGGCATTACATTCGAATTATTGAAAATTAGCATAGTCTAGCATATCGGACCTAGTCCAAGCCGAGTTATTATTGATCATTAGTAGAGTCTCATGCTCTTTCTATGATGATCCTTCCATGTGGGAGGAATTATTTTTGTAAATAAGAAAAAAAAATTATGTTATTTACAACAATATTTATTTAATTTAAATTTATTTTTACATGTTATTTTTATTTTCTAACTGTTGACAATTGATCACGCCGTAAAAAATTTAATGGTGTCCTTTTCACTTATTTGTGTTCATTTATTTTGTTTTTATTTATTTCATTTGAAAAATTTAAGTGTTGGGGTTTTGTCCATACCCCCCATAATGAAATGGTTTTACATATAAGCTTCATTTTTTGATTTACCCAACCCAAACCATTTAATTTGGTTTGGGTTTGGGTAAACCCATGGGTTGTGGGTTGATGCCCACCCCTAGTTGAACCTGCGTCTATATACATGTATAAATTACTAATAAATTATAGGGATGGATCCTAGTAATTGAGTTTTAAATTTTAATTTAATGGATAATAGAATATTAATATTATTAATTATAAAATTTATTATTCAATAAATAAAAACGGAATTTCAGTCATTGTTGATGAATTTCAGTCATTTGGGCAGTTTCAATTCGAAGTTATTGTATTAATTTTGAAAATGTCTTGAAGTATGGGGTTCAGTTGTGTTGCAATTGTGATCTGATTCTTTCGTATGGATCCATTAATGCGATTATCTGTTGTAGTCGATTTAATCCATTTACAACATAGTTTTGCCCTGAAGTATGATATGTTTTCTGATATTGATATTGATGGATTAGAATTTTCATAGTTTAAAGTCTTAAAATAAGTTTTACATATTGAAAGAAATAATCCACTTGATATACTTAATTATATTTAAAAAGTAGATTTTTTTTCCAAATGCATTTGTTACTTATAGAATATTATTGACAGTACGCGTAACTGCTGCTTTTGTTGAGAGAAGTTTTTCTAAATTAAAGTTAATAAAATCTTATTTAAGAACTACAATGTCACAAGCAAAATTAAATGGATTAGCTATATTAGCTATTAGAAAGATTCGATAGCTAAATTAGAATATAAGATTTTAATTAATAATTTTGCATCTCAAAAAGCAAGAAGAATAAAATTTAATTCATTAGTCATTTGCATTAGTGATGGCTTGCGGCAAGGATCATAGCAAGTAGGAGCAATGATTTAAAGTTCATAGGAAGATTATGGTTGTGGGTGATGAAGGTTTAGAGTGTCTTAAAGGGTTGGAATTTGCGGATGACAAAACTATTTAATATTCATGTGGAAATTAATAATTGTTGTAATTCAAGATATTATTGATATATAGTTGAATTTTGAGCTACTTGATGTTCTTGTGAGAGTTGATATTTTAACATTAGAAGGCCTAAAATAAAATTTCGCCTAAGGCCCCCAATTGGTTAAAGTCGGCCCTGACTTTAAGATTTGTTTAAGATTAAAGTTGGACATCTGTAATTTAAAAGTTACGGCACTAGTGTTTGGCAAATATTAATTAGTATAGCTTAAAAATTATGTTGATATGATTTTTCATTTGTATAATAAAAATTCTATTATATGTTTAATAATTTTGTCAAAATTATTATTTAAAAATTATATTTACTACATAATATTAATTTTTATTTTATAATTACAACTTTTCTTTCCACAATAGTTGTAATTTAAAAGTTACAGTACCTCAATCTCAAACGGGACATTAATCATCAAAATCCTCACATGATCAAAAGGAGCAAAATTACAATCACGAACAAGTCTATTCAACATCGAACAAAACAAGCCCCTATCATATTTGTAAAATTGACTCATAGAAACCTAACATAAAACTACAATATTATGTTTGTATTTAAATGGGCATTGATGATTTTCAAGACACTGTGAAGTTTGAGCTTGACAAAGCCAACTCATTGAGTTTCGGGTTATTTGCCTTTTAAGATTAGATAAAATTTTGCAAATTATTGCAACCAAGTTTGAAATTTGAGCTTTGGGTAAATAGTGACCGGGTCTTGATGAGAATGAGAGGAAATGAAGTGGTGGAAATGAGAAATAGGGTTCAAGATAGAATGTAAAGTTTGTCGACCCTTGGGTAAGAGTGGACTCGATGATTAAAGTAGCGATCATGTTGAGTTAAAACTAACCTATAATGTAAACACTAACCATAAAATTGTTCCAATTTGTATAAAAGCCATGTGTCTATTTTATAACCTTGAGAGATCTGTTAGGCTCAATTCTATCAACACTCTTACTACAAAACAAAATTTGAGTACTTGACTCCGGAAGTATACTAACGAGCCTTTGGTTTAGTGTGAGAGTCCTTCTGATAGTAAAATAGCAGTTCGAAGACTGATAAAAGAATTATGTGGGTTAATTTTAATCATTTCTCAATTATCAAATAATTGGTATAAATCTACCATGAAGCGTAAGTAGGCGGATCACCGAATATTAAAGAGTGCAAGAATATAAGCGATCTTTAGAAGATCGATACGTCTTGAAGGAGGTTACCGATTATAATATCTAATGTAATATCAGTAACAATCCTTTATAACAATATTTTAAAAAAAAAACTCTCAGAGTAACGTAGTCTTTACTATTTTTAACACTATTTTCTTATTATTATTAATAGAAGTCAATAGTAATTTATTATCAAAATATAAATTTTGTACGCGTACACCCAACCCTTTCTGCATGCATGTTGTCTTCGTGGTTTGTGTTTTGAGTCTTTTGACCCTGTCGCATTAATATTGATAAATTAATTGTCACGGTAATATTTTTAGACAAAGAAATTTAGATTCATAATATTGTTAAGGGAAAAGGAAACCTACTCCCCAAAATTTGGGGAAATAATTATGTAAACCCTAAATTTTTAATAAAAGACATCCTAATTTGCTTTTAACTATAATATCCTTTGTACATAATAATTAAGTACATAATAATTAAAAAGTTCACTTTAAAATTCTTTAATAAATATGAATATAATTTATATAATTTAATTTGTCTGGTAGACTAGTAATATTATAATATTTTTAATTTACAAAGTAATATTTAAAATGCAAATTTTTATATTTATCATAAAAATTTTAAATAAATCTTTGAGTTAAATAGATTTTACAATTAATAAAATATATCTCATGTATTAATAATATTAAAAATGATGTTATATAATATTGAACATAATTTAGAATTTTATATATTTATTTGAATATTATGTTTCTATTTATTATTACAATTTAGTTTAATACAATATAAGATTGTAAGGTATTAAAGCATTTTTTGAAATTAAATTATTTTAAAATGTTTATATTTTTACATTTATTTTAATATATAAAATTTCTATTCATTATAAAATATTGGAGTTAATTTTTTTTTGAATTAATAAAGGTAAAGAATATTATAGTTAAAAAAAAAGTATTGATGTCTGTTATTGAAAATTTTAGAATCTATATGACTATTTTCTCAAATCTTGAGGATATAAGTGTTATTTTCTCAATTACTAATACAATTTTACTATATAACAAATTTAATAATTACGCAGCTTGCAAATTTGTATAAAATGTTCGTATAATTTTTTTTTTAAATTTCAATAACAAGAAATAATCTAGCAAAAAAATATCGTTTACAAGAAATAAGTTTTTCATCGAATTGATATTGATAATTGTTAATTATCGACGCACGCGTGGCAATATATTACTGGTCACTTGTACACACTGCAAAATATCCACCTGAGAAAATCTCCTCATCGGCGTCATCACCATCCACATTCTTTTTAAGTAGAATCCAAATAAACTCCACACACACCACAAGCATCCCATAGCTCTCTGTAGATCTCCACTTTTTGTTCCGACGTCCGACCTTCTTCTGTTCCGATGGCCACCGTGCTCGAGTGCGTCGCCGTTCCTCGCGCTTCGGCTTCACCGGTTTTCTACTCCCCGGCTAAACTTTCGTCTTCTTCCATTAATTCGATCTCTGGCCGTCGGAAATTCGCCGAGTTCAAGGGCCTTAAGGTCAGACCTGTTCGCTCGTTCGGATCGGTGAGTCAGGGTTCGAGTTCGAGCTTCAGACTCCGTCGTGGTGCGCAAATCGTGTGCGAGGCTCAAGAAACTGCCGTTGAAGGTCCGAATCGTTAATTTAGCCTCTGTTTAGATTATGTAATTTTGTTTAAATAATTGGAAAATTAATGCTTTGAATTGTTGTGTTTATGTTATACTTGAGCTGTTGTGAAATTGAAATAAAAAAAAAAAGTTTTCTTTGAAATTTTGAAAATAATTAAATTGTTTATTTATGGGGATTTTATAGAAATCAATAAATTTTTTAAGAGCAATTTGAAATGGTGACGAAATAATGAACAATCTGTTTTGTGGGATGACAACGTATGACTGGCTATATTAGGGTGCGTTTCGAAGTGCTTTGTTCTTTCTAAGAAAGTACTTCGGAAGAAGCACTTCGGGTGCATCATTTGCCCCTCCAGAGTATTCGAAGTGTATTTTTATATTCATAAGCAATTCTGCACTTTTCTATTTCAACCAAACATAGCTTCTTGGGTTGTTTGAAATATCTTTGATGCTGATAAAGTCTCTTCCGAACATATTAATAATGCACAATTACATCATATTATGAACATAAGTCATCTGTTTTTCTTGAAATTTGCAGTGCCTGCTGTGACAGATGCAACATGGCAATCACTTGTTCTTGACTCTGGATCACCTGTGCTTGTTGAATTCTGGGCTCCATGGTGCGGGCCTTGCCGGATGATCCACCCTATTATTGATGAGCTATCAAAGCAATATGTGGGGAAGCTAAAATGCTATAAGGTTAATACTGATGAGAGTCCTTCAATTGCTACTAGATATGGAATTAGGAGCATCCCAACTGTCATGATATTTAAGAATGGTGAGAAGAAAGATACAGTGATTGGTGCTGTTCCTAAATCCACTTTGACCACCAGCATAGAGAAATTCTTGTAGACATGGTAAGTAAAGGACACGTTTGTTAGAAACAGGCTCTCTGTAGCATTTGTTTGTTTGCCTTGTAGCTTACTATGCCTTGGGTTAAGATACTTTGCTTTCCACAATAAATTATCTTCTGCCCTTGTATAGTTATGAGGAGATGTGATTGTGTTTCCTGATTCCATTACTAAAGTTAGTTGTCTATATATTTCTAACTTCTACGAGTAATTTCAATAGAAGTCTGCTTTTTATATATACGTATGAATTTTATTTGATTGCATCTCCTCCTTTATTTTCTGTTGATAATCTTGGTTAGTAAGTGGCCATCTGAGCCTGTGGGTATAACAATTTAACTTGGCCAAATTATGTCCGCTCTTGAGTTGCAAGCAATATCCAGAAACAATACATGGCTAAAAGGAACTTCTTATTACTTTTCAACCAGTTTTTCAACTTTTATCACATTCACTACTACTAGTATAAGGAGTTCTAATTCTACAACTCTCCACTTCCAACCTCTTAATGTAGAATAGATTAACATTTGTCCCTTCAAAACTATCCTTCCTATGTATCTGTCTAGTTCACTCTTTGCGTGAAGCCTACTGTTTAATTAGTTACTGCACTAGATTTTAGAGTGCCCTGTGGGATTCGGCAGCTACAGCTTGATGATATTAAGTGTCACACCAATCCAAGGCCAATATGCTTATGAAGCCATTTATAGTTTGATGATGCTATTCTCTTTAGTATCACTTTTGATATCAAGAGTGAGCTGTGAATTAAGTGATTCTAGTAAGTGCTTGTTGAGTAGAATGACTTTGGTTGCATAACATCTCAAAGTTTTTCAGGGTTGAGGTGTATTAATTTATGTTGTTAGTTGGATGACTTTGGTGATTGGAGATCTTGATTGTGGAGTGGTTAATGAGAATGGTCAACCATAGGGTTTTAACTGATGAATGCCTTCTCTCGTTTAGTATAATGGTGGGTGTTCCCATTTAAAGGAGTACGTGGAAGTTTGAGGTACTAGTTTTCATTTCTCATCCCTGGATAAAATATTGACAGTACTTAGTTTGATATTACGAAAGTCTTTTGTTGTCTTATATCATTAGATAAAATGGAAACATTGAATTTGATATTACAAAAAGTCTATCGTTATCTTTCTGGTATTTCATAGTACAAATCTTGTTACCTAAGATGGATACAATGTGTTAATTGTCTCCTTGTTCATTAGTCAACTCAAGAGTCGAGACTTGGACGTCATACTTCTAAATTCAGATTTTTAGGGTGATGCCGCATTCTAGTAGATGAGGAATAAGTTTTTAGGTGTAAGTGCTTATGCTTGGTGATGATCCTACCGGAGTATAGTACTGTTGTTGCTAAAGCAGTGCTCTATTGTCTGTATTTTCAGAAAATTTTGCATGAATGCTGGTGTCCATCAAGTGGATTTTAAAACTCAAATCCTTGATTTTTCTCCTTGTTTTGCTATCTTTGTAGTTCCAAATGCATGAAAAATGGGTGCTGAAAAGCATCTAATTGCTACCTTATCATCCGACAGGGTCTTGGCGCACGGGACAATAGAAGTTTTTTCATTTTGGATGGGCCATTGATTCTTTTAAATTGATCATTACAAGTTTACAACATACTTTGTAGTAATTTATATAGAAAAATTATATGTAATTTACGAAATGGTAAATAAAAATCAACAACTTACATGATTAGTCAGTTATTTTTCTTTTTTCCCTATTTATAGTCTCCCGGTGTTATTCATATATCTAAGAAAAGGAAAGTAATAAACGAAATCCTACCGTTAAAACCCAGATTTGCCTAAGTGACTCACAACTAAGCAAAACAATGCAAAAATAAAGTAACATAGCAGCGGATTCAGGTGGGCTAGTGGGGTGAGTTTTGCCTGTTAGGTCCATAAACCCGCCAAATATCACTACTACGATTGAAGGAAAGATGGTTTTCAAGTTCGTCCCATAAATAAATGGCTGCTATAGGAATTCAATCCAAACAATTACGGAGTTTCAATACAAAGATGGTTTTCAAGTTCGTCCCATAAATAAATGGCTGCTATGGGAATTCGATCCAAACAATTACGGAGTTTCAATACAAAAATGAGCAACAGAGCAGTGAATTCAAGTAGGTTTTTGATACATTGCTCATGACTGAAGCATTGCCTACAAAAAAGAACCTCCATTTGGGGAGGGCTTATCTTATTAGTCAAGTTTACCCGCTGGATTTGAATGGAGATTCGTTGCTAGTAGCAAGATGCTAAAATCTAGTAGCAAGATTCTATTTTAGCATGAGAAAATATGCTCTTTAAAAGTATATGTGTTTATTTAATTGTAATAAATAATTTTTTTGATTAATAAAATAAATGAGATATTTTATTCAAATATCTTAATTGCATTAATATATTGAAATTAAAGTCTATTTAATCATATTATATGTATTTATGTGATCAATATAGATTCGCGTAAAGGCATCTAAATTATCTTATGATTAAATAAATTTGGTCATGATTAATAAAAGAAGTTGGACACTATAGTTAGATATAGAATGTAATTAATTCATTAAATGATTTATCTTGTCATATGCAATTTATTGATATATGTATTTATGTGATCACCATGTGATTAGCGATTAAAATACAAATTATTTTATGATTAAATAAATTTAGTTCGCAGTTAATAAATGAAGTTGGGCACTTTAGTTAAGTATAAACTGTAATGAATTCATTAAATGATTTGTCTTAATCATATATGAATTTATTGATGTAGTACGACTACATTGAACATGATCACATATGAGATTTAATTAAATTTGTAATAACTGTCAGACTTATTAAATCTCATAGACATTGATTTTATTGTAATCTTAATCTTGAGTTAATTATGATTTCATGATTGTAATTGTTATTCCATTTGAATTATCGATGGGCCACCATCTTTGTAGATTATCGCATGTCTTGGTGGGAGTAATTATGAGTATTGGAATTATAGATTGTGATATAGAATTTATACAACACGATGGGTTTTCACCACTGATCATATAATTACAGGAGTGTATTTAGGTATGTTGAAAATGATCATTAGAGAATAGTAAAAATCAAGGAACAAGATGTAATTAAATTGATTGGACAATTGAGATATCGATTTAATTAATGATGTACAAATGATTATCTGATAAAAAAAAATTAATGAGGCGAATTATTATTGCGATTATGGAGAGTCGATTCAATATTTTAGTAGAGTATATTTGAAATTAAATAATTGAACTAGTTTAATTACAGATCTAATTATTGTAGCCACTATTGTATGTCTAAAATGATGTTTAATTATTCATTATTGGATTAATAAGATAACTATTTATGGGTTAGCGCAAATATATTATTTAGTGGAGAACAAAGTATATATAGCTAAAGTTGTGTTATTTTTTAGGGCCCCTATAACACATGAATAAGTAATGTTGCCTTTGTTTTTTATTTTTTTAATTTAAATCAAATTTGATTTAATAGAATTAAAAAATAGAAAATATGGAGCCTAGAGTTTCCACTAGATAGAAATATAAAAAAACTTATTTTCTGCCGAAAGAGAGATCGCATTTATCTGGATCGAGAGAAAAATAATTTTTCTCTACAATGCTGAGAAAAATTTTCTCCTCTTGAATTCTTATTAGTAGTGATAAAGTAGCGCGTCAGTGTAGATCAAACGTAGGTCATACTTGAAAAATTATTGGTGACGGTTTGTAATCTAATGATGGTGGTGACGATGATCTAACAATGCGTGGTGGTGACGATCGTGATCTAGATTGTGGTGGTGACGGATCGTGATCGGGGCTGAAATTTTCAAATTTTTCTAAATTAACATTCTTATATTGTATGAGATCGACCATAATTTTTTTTTTAATTTAAAAAATTAATTTTTCTCCAACACTTTTGTCAACAAAACTTTTGTCCAAAATTTTTAATCAACTAATGTTTTCTTATACAGATATGGTTTTAGTGACAAATAATTATGAGTTCAAGCTCATGAATCTGTGATCATTTTTTTAAAATCTAATTTCTACTATGGGTTTCTCTAGTGTTTCCATAAAATAATCTGTGAGAAGGGCCTTTGATTATTCCCTGGGAACCCATTTTATATGTCATAAGATTGATTGTTATCTTACTATTACCCTCATTGTAATGATTTCTCCCTCTTTTTTTCATTTTATGATTGTATAAACTATTAGTTATTCTTTGTTTTTAAATATACGGTAGAGCATATCTATAATTACAATTAACTCCGTCGCTTTAAAACAACCAAGTTAACAAACAGATATCTATAATCAGAAATTTATTAAAACTATTTTATATCAGTAGTATAATACTGACGCGCATATTAATGGTAAGAAGTGTTACATAGCAAAAATGATAAAAATGTTATTTATATAACACTCTAGAAGTATATAGTATGCAACTTACTAGACTATATATTATACAAAAATTACGTTTTAACAGTGAATTTTTGGAATCGAATGCAATGACAAACATATCAATGTCAACGTTTTGGATGGGTTTTGAAACTTGAGTTGGTATTTGGTAACACATATGATATTATTTTCCACATGTCGCTATCTTATCATCTAATATTTTGATTTTTCTAGCGAAGAATTTTTGTTACTTTATTTTATGTATTTATTTATTTTTTGGTTGTACTAGGCGTGCAAAACTTGAAGCACACTTTCAATGATTAGCAAAGAAACTTTAATTGTTTAATTACCTAAACGCATTGACAATAAAATGTTCTTAAATGGCGACTATTAACTTGTATTATCTCATTGGGATATTATCGTTTCGCTATATTCTCGTATGATTTTATCATCGATTCTGGCAACGTTTAAGCTGTAGCGTTTTACATTCCGATTAAAAACTCCGTTAATATGTAAAAAAATTCATAAAAGGTCATTTACCCTGAAGTGTAAAAAGACGTGTAATTAACCTTTATGAATTTTGTAATTAAATCATCGTTTGTTGTTCTTCCTTAAAGGACAAAATTACCCTATAAATTTTATAAAATTGAGTGGTCTTGGACTTTTATAAATTGATTTAATTTATTTAATTTTAAAGGTCAAATTTATTTATTAAATTGCCCGAGCTAAAGACAATTTATTCTACTACTAAACATCAATTTATGAAAGGAAAAAAAAAAGAATGTGCAAAAGAAGCAATTTAATCTTTGATATGATGATAGTAATTTTACACAAAAATTAAATAAATAAATTTTCCTTTAAAAAATTAAATAAATTAAATCGATTTATGAAGTACCTAATACTCAATTTTAAAAATTCATAAATGGTAATTTTGTCCTTTAAGAATGAAGAACAACAATGATGATTTAATTACAAAATTCATAAAAGGTTAATTACATGGTTTTTATACTCCGGGTAAAATTGACCTTTTAGAAATTTTCCGAGTTTTTAACGAATGGTGGGAAAATGCTAACAATTTAAACATTTAAATTGATAGTTTTACTAAACCGCAGATCTTAATGACGTGAAGTGAAAATGATAATATCCCTATCTCATTTAAGGGAAAACTTTATTTAGATTACATGCATCAATTCAATGACACCCCCTTAACCTACCCGAACGAAAGACTTACATTGATTGGATGTACTCCATCAATCCATCTAATCCGGCAAAAATTCGATCCGTGAATTGGTGGATTGGATTAGATTGAAAATTTAAAAATCCGTAGTTGGTGGATTAGATATGAATTTATTTATGTTAAATATAAAAAATTATTTATTTAATAAAAAAATTAAACTTGTAAATATGGTACTATACTTACTAATAAATAAATAAGTTACATTAACACCATACTATGTCTTATTCGATAACAATATAAAATAAAAATAATTAAATAAAAAAATAAAAAAATAAAGTTTCCCAAACAGTTAATTTTCATGTATTGATCTAAACAAATAAGATTTTTTCTTTTTAGTGTGTTATATTTTAAAACTTTGAATGTGTTTTCTAGTTTTATTTAAGCAATTAATTAATTTAAATCTTATTTAACTTTGAATTTAATCGATAGTAAAATCATTTTTATATTAATTTTTTATTTAGTTAGTTTGTAGATCGGACATAATTAAAAAAAATTTAGCTCGCAAACCAATCCACAAACATATGGATTTGATTTGAATTGAATTTTATAAATCCGTGGATTGAATTGGATTAAAAATTTATAATCCGTAAAATTGTGGATTGGATATGAATTTATATCCAATCTGTAAAATTCGATCCGTGAACACCCCTAGTGTACTTGGCCCATGTTACTATTCTTTTCATTCAATCAGATCGACATTATTAAGAGTTAACTCTGCATAACAACAATATCTATGATGATTATAAGACCATAAGGGCTAGTATTTATATGTAGTTATTTTTGATAATGTTATTTATTGCAATTATAAATAGGGTTTGGCTATGGTACCATAGTGGTACCATACCATAACTGGATTTAATCATTAAATCCAACTCTGGTGATTATTGTGGACTGGATCCAACTGTGGTAGTTTTACCCTTATAAATAATTAAAAAATTAGTTAGTAACGGAACACCATAATGTTGTCAATCGATGGTGTTAAGTGATGTTGAGGTTATTATCAAAGTAAGTTTGTTAATATTAATAAAAAATTTATTTGAATGAAGGGAATATCTTTTATGTACTCTATACTTGACCATAAATGATGTCGCTTGAATTCTGACGGTTAAGCTTTAATTCCCTCACAATCTAGAATGGGTGGTTATTAAAAATTAAAAATCACCATCCATTCAATTTTTTTAATTCTTCTTTTGTTTTATACCAATTAATTTCGGGTCCAGCGATGTTATTACAGTAGTAGCATAGCCCGGTTTTTACCTTTTCCTAATCCACCGTTAAAATGCAAGTTGAAACTAGTTAAATGGCTAGATGTTTCTATTGGGTTATTAACGCTATAGTCCTTAATGTTTGTTACAAAATTAAAAAAAGTGGAAAAATTCAAAATTTTGATACATAAATCCATAATATTTTAATTTTTTTTATACTGAAAAGTGTATTGACCAAGCTAATTTCACTAGTAAAATAACTAATCCTTATATTTGAATTAATATATTCAAATTAATACTCTTTCTTATTAAGCAGACACCCATTTATGGAGGTAGGAGGTCAATTTCTACAAAATAGAGAGGGAAAAAAAGATGAATCAATCGATTTTAATACTACTAGCTTAATGCAAACACAGTTTGTATGCAGAAAATGGGCAAATGAATGTTAGATTTTTTATTTTATTTTTTGAAAAAGGTAGGGATGGATGCCTGCCTGCCTAGGGATGATTAGTGGATCCATTTATAATGGATATACATAATATCTATTCAAGATTTTTTGGATTCTAGAATGAATATTTTAATATTATATCTATATGATGGATATGGAAGGGTATGATTAATTGTTTTTGCCCAATGGATATCCAATTAACCAAATTTAAGTTTAAAAGTTTTAATTTTACAAAATTAAAAATTGGAAAAATGTAACAAACAAACAAACAATGTAAAAAGTACAAAAAATGCATGAATCCAAAAGTGCCTTGGACTAAAATGTTTATTGTCAAATATGCCCTCACAACAAAATTATAGAAAATTTTAGAAAATTAGAAAAACACTTACTTGTAACACTATCCTGTTGCCAGGGAATCACCGCCTACCCTATCGCCAACGACGAAACTTCATCAAATGTCGACACCGCCGACATAACTAGATTTGGACATTTCATGATCCATACAACTGTGGGAGCAGTCAACGGCAATCACAAACTGTGAAGGTGCACACGCTCGAAACGTGCGATCACCATGTGGTGGCCACGGCTCTTAATGAGGCACGTGCGCCAATGCTTCCATCATTTGCTATTTGCAAATCCGACGCCACCTTCATATAGATTATGAAATTCACGATCCCTTGGTACGAGTTGTGTTGATTGTGAGTGATTTTGGGTCATCAGTACCTGCGGTTGGCATCGGAACTAAGCACTAAGCAGCAATTTTTTTTTTTTTTCAAAGTTTCTAAAACAAAAATATTGTTAATTAATTTTTTTTGCTTACATTTTGTCAACGAGTCCGGTTGCTTTTTCTACGACTGATGATAGTGCAGCCCACCACCAGAATAGTGCAATATTTGTTTAATTATTATATTTTATACTAGATAATTTTAATTATGTTTTAAAATTAATGATTTTAAGAAATATAAATAAAAATGATTAAGAATTTCTTAATGTAATGTATCATTAGTTAGTTTTTACTATATTAATACTCATGGACATCCATAGATATCCAAATTCACGTACATAAAATCCATATCCATATCCAAATCCAATGCATGTCCGTCATAAATAATTATGAATTTGTACAAAAGTAGATAATATACACATCAAGAGACTTATTCTTTAATTACAACTTCTAAAAAAAATGTTTTCTTTTATTTTTAATACGTTGAAACTTTTTTTTGAATTATTAAGTTACAATATATTGATATTATCTTCAAAGTATAGGAATTTAGATCAAATGTCGAGCTAATTTTTTTTAATTATCTGTGTTTTTTTTATAATAATCTATCACGCATGTATTAATAGGTCAAATTTATTAGATATATTTTTTTATCTAATAACTACCGGTCACAATATATATATAAAATGATTAGCTTAATAATAACTCCAAATACAAAATCTAGATCTTAATTTTTATCAAATAACTATCAAACAACATTATATAATATTATATAAGAAGGTTAGCTCTAACAAATCTAAAGATATAGATCATATTTTAATATCGAAACCCAATTCCTCCCCCAATTAAAGAATAATTGGGACTGCGATCTCTCGTCTTGTTAGGCTATAGCTTTTGTTAGGCCTCGTTTTTGTACCAAAAAAAAAAAATAAATATAAATAATTTTCTCTCTTACAAAATATAAGTGCAGTAGACATAAGATTAAAAAAAATAATAATATAAACTAATCTTAACAATAACCTCATTGTAATATATTTTAAGGAAAAAAAAAGGGAAACAACTCGAAACATTTTAAAAGATCTTGACTTAGCTTGACGGACTTCATTTTTATTTATTTATTTTGCTCTTTTTGTAAGGTTCTTGGAACTTGCCGGACAACCTTCTAGAAGTTCAAAATTAACAACCTATTACAAATCATCTCAATCCTACCGAGTCTATCCAATTGTCATTTGTCAAACATTTCTCATGGTAATTAACGGAACTATATTTCAACTAGGCTACAATGCTCTGGGCTATCTTTGGCTGCTTTTTGTTTTTTAAATTTAAAAACATTTAATTAAAATAATATACTAATTAAAAAATTATGAAAAAATAATATTAATAGTAAGAAAAAATAAGTAAAAAGAAAATGAAAGAAAGATATAATCTTATCACAATCAAGAGAGAATAAAAAATTTTATATAATAAAAGACAAATATTTGTTTCATATTTTATATGTGATGTCTGATATTTAACATAAAAATTTTCATGTATTTTGTTATTTGTCTCAACTTTATTATTCTAAATACTCCCAAAAAAAATTTTCCTACCCGTTTCGTGTTTCACATCCATGTTGCATATTGAACCTAGTCTGTTACATATATCGCGTAAATTATTGCATGTTTCATGTGATTCTTTACATATAAATTTCATATTGCATGTTTTGGCATGTGAATTTCATGTTGCATGTTTTACGTGACTTGTTGCATGTTTACATGATACATATGTTTAGTCCTTAATATGTGCACCAAATTAATCTGAGATATATAATAACTCTTAGGTAATGTTTGGTTTGAAGAAATGGGAGGATAGGAGAGGCGTGAAATGGAGGGGAAGAGAGAAGAAAGGAGAAGAGGAGAGTGATAAAATTAAATCGCATTGTTTGGTTTAACATAAAATTTCATAGGAAAATATACATATACATATGCATAATACATACATACATACATATGTTAACATTTATGTATTCATAATGTTGATTTTGATTATAACAAACAAAATTAAGAATGATTAAGGTTTTAAAAGCTCAAATTATTTTTATACATTTTAAATAAATCATTATTTTCACATTTTAAAGGTTTTATATTTAATGGAAAAATGATTTTATGAAATTAGTTGTTTTTCAAGTTTATGGTTTAATTGAAAGAGTTTTGAAAACTTTGAAATCAACAGCTATTGCTTGAAATTTTGGAGAAGGATTTATTTAAAAAGTATTCATAGCATTTTGGGCCATACCATAATTTCAAAAAGTTTTGGGAATAGTAAGCATTATCTAGAAATTCTGAAATTGGACCTATTTACAAAATTTATAACATTTTGGGCCATAGTACAATTATATAAAGTTTTGGGGTCAAACTATTATTTTGTAAAAAATTCACTGTAGCAGTTAATGTAGAAAACGGCGATTCGACATCTTAATAACGGCTCGCCGACATCGAACAAAACTGAAGATTAGCCTCTAGACACTAACGGCGATCCGACATCTAGATAACGGTTAACCGACATTGCACAGAATTAAAAGATTAGCCTTTGGAGACTAACGGCGATCCGACATTTATAAAACGGTGATTCGAAAATTTAAAAATTCGGCCTAACGGTCATATTGACCAGTCAAACGGCGATCCGACATCTAGTAACGACAATCCGACAGTGAACAGAATGTCAATAACGGCTAGTTTTTAGCTCAAACTATAAATAAACTCATTCAAATCCAAACATGAAGATTTCCAACGATCATCATTGAGCAAAATTTTGAGAATACAACTTTTATTGAGCTTTAAATCCTTGTATTCATCTCATTCATTCACACATTGAGCTTTCATTTGTGATCAAACACATTGTGTCAGAGAAATTCATTTGTAATCTTTTTTGTAAAATCAAGTTAAAAGATTGTAAGTGTTGGGATACACTTGGATTAAGAGATTGGGGATAATCTCTTGTTGTGAAGGTCCATTGACACATTGGACGTCAATTGTAAGCATTTGAAGCCTTGGAGGCTTGCTTAGTGAAATCCTCGCCCGAGCTTAGGGCATGGACATAACCGAACCACGTAAAAATCATTGTGTTTGTTTTCTCTTCCCTTAATCTTTTTATTGTGTTTGATTGATTTATTTGTTATTTCTTTAAATCCGTCTTAGATTTACATTGAGTTTTGTTTTAAAATTGAATAATTTTTAATATCCCAATTCACCCCCCTCTTGGGTTGCCTAGTTAGTATTTCAATTGGTATCAGAGCGATGTGCCCTTATGTAGACTTAACCATCTAGAGTTAAAGATCTATAGCAACCCAAATTAGCTCAACCTTCATGAAAGACCAATCTACCACTAGACCTCAATTCTTTAATGGTAATGACTATCCTTATTGGAAAACTAAGATGAGAGTCTTTTTACAAGTCTTAGACTATGAAATTTGGGAAATAGTTTGTAATGGTTCATTCATTCCTACGAAGAATGCTTTAAGTGAGTTGGATAAAAAAAATATGTCTTTAAATTCTAAGGCTATGAATACTTTATTTTGTGCCTTAGATAAAAAGGAATTTCATAAAGTTTCAAATTGTTCTAATGCTTATGAAATTTGGAGAAAACTTGAAGTTGTGTATGAGGAGACTACAAACGAGGAGGAATCTCATGAAGTGTCAAATTTGGCACTTATGACAATTGGAGATGAATCGGATGATGAACTTGATGAGGTAAGTGATCTTCCTAATTATGATGAATTACATGATGTGTTTAAAGAATTGTATGATAAGTGGATGAAAATTGGTAAAAAGAATGCATGTCTTAAAAAGAAAATGGTAGAGCTCACAAATGAAAATGAATCTCTAAGTGCAAAGATTATATGCCTAGAATTAGAGAATAAAACATTGCATGATAAAGTTGCATTATCAAATGTGAAATGTAGCACTTCACACGAGCATCTAAAATCACATGTAGATGACTTGAAAAATGAAAAAAAATGCTTTACAAAAATGCAATGATTCGTTAAATGAAAAGATTAAAGGACTGGAAATAGAGAATAAAACTTTGCATAATATAGTTGCATTATCAAATGAGAAACCTAGCACTTCACACAAGTATCTAGAATCAAATGTAGATGGCTTGAAAAATGATAAAGATGCCCCACGAAAATGCAATGTTTCATTAAATGAAAAGATCAAAGAATTTGAACTAGATAATGAAATGTTACATGATAGGATTGCATCATTTACATGTAAACAAAGCACTTCATATGAGCATGAGAAATCACGTGTTGATAAATTAATGAAAGAAAATGAAATGCTTAAGAAGAAGAGCAATGAGTTAAATGAGATTGTCTTAAAATTTACAAATGGGCAAAAGATGTTGGATAACTTAATTCACAAAAATGTGTGTTTGACAAATGAGGTATTGGTTATAAGCTAAATTTGAAACAAAAATATTATAAGAGTTATTTTGTTAAAACTACCTCCATTAATGATCAAATTGTATGCCATTATTGCTATCAAAATGGTCATATGAAGCTTAGATGTCTAGTTAAAAGAAATGCATATTATGGAGCAACATGTATTTGGGTTCCAAAAGGAACTATTGCTAACACTCAAGGACCCAAGAGTATTTGGGTACCAAAGGGCACAACGTGAATGTTTTCTTTGTAGGTACCACAATCAAGGAATGGCGGAGAGTTTCTTGATGAAGCTTGTGAGGATAATCATTTGATCATGGTCTAAGCAAAAATAACGAGGCAAGACGATTTAATTGTTTTGGTAACAATTATTGCTTTATTGAGTATAAGTGATGGTCTTTTAATCTTAGTAAGTATTTCATATTTCATCATAACATTAAGTGCATTAGTATGATATGGATAAAATTATCGTGCCTATTTTTTTGTTGAGTGGATCATGATAAATGGATAGTAGCTTGAATTTGCGAAAGTATGATAATATGTTTACATAATTGAATTATTATTGTGTATAATCATGATGCATGGATAAATATATATGATGGCTTTTCTTAATAGCGAAGTTGATTTTGATGATCTATATATTGCCATATGTTGATTTTGATGATCTATATATTGTTATTATGTACTTATGCTTTACTTAAGTTTTGATGATAAAGAATGTGTTTTGATGATTACATTGTATTTGATGAATTTTGATCTTATGCAATATATGATTGGTGAATGGATGCATTTTTTGTACTTTATCGATATATTGTTGAATATGCATTACTTATTTTAAATGATATCGAAAAAGGGAATATATATATATATTTCGAGAATTTTAAGAATAAAAGATTTTTTAAGTTATATTGAAATGTATGTCACATTAGATCTTTGATGAGTTTAGTTGTCTTGATTTCTAAAAGGTGATTAATAATTATGGAGCTTAGATAGTTGATAATATGTTCTTATAACTTTTGCATGCCAATTTGGTAAACAAATTAAAATCTCTTTGCGAAGAATAATTTTAAAAAATATGGCATGAACTTTGGATGATTAAATTTATTAATATCTCTAATCATATTATTAATCCTATTAAAATTGATTTCTTGATGATTATATGTGTGTTGCTTGATGAATTGAAGGAGTTGTTGGTTTGTTATAATTGTTTAAGCTTATATGGAAGTGTTTTTAACCATGTTGTGTATTTGAGAATTTGTTCATTTTTAAGGGGAGACTCTGCCAAAATTTTTGCTCGCACAAAATGGGTAATATCTTCATCGAATTATTTTTTAATGATCTTGTTTCGATTGCATCTATCTATCTTTTTTTTTTTTTTTTTTAATGATGAATGAGGAGATAAATATGATATGTTTTTGGATAAAATCATTTTGGTTAAAAATTTTAAATTTGCCATATATTTAGGGGGAGTATACAATATGATTTTGGTTAATATGTATTTTGAACATTTTTGTTGTCCAAAAGGAGAGACAAAGTAATATATCATTTCAATATTGTCAAAAAGAGGAGAATAATATACACTTTGAGTATTGTTTTAATGATTGACATGTGATTATGGTGATGATTTTGATGATTTTGGGATATAATGATGATTTGACTACATGTTTGTTTTATATGATAATTTTATAAGTTGTTGATTTGGTAATTGATGGAATAATAGTTCATGATCTTTTTATGGTTGATGAATTATGTGATGAATTGCATATGGAGTTGGCTTGTATCATGATTTATAATAATTTGGGAGTAATATTATTAAACTTGTATTTGAGGTGATGCTTGTTGTTAGGGGGAGATTCTATCAAAATTTCTACTCGGCAACATGGGTAACAAATTTGCTACTCGTTTTCTTTCCACTAAGTTTTCTTTTTGATGATGAGGGGAAGAAGAATACATGTATTTAAATTTGTTAATTTAGCTAAATTGTAAGAGAAGCTTACATTTAGGGGGAGCAATTTGTGCAATCATTCTTTAAATACATGACAAGTTTGTCATCATAAAAAAGGGAGAGATTTTTAACATTTATGTATTCATAATGTTGATTTTGATGATAACAAACAAAATTAAAAATGATTAAATTTTTAAAAGCTCAAATTATTTTTATAAATTTTAAATAAATCATTATTTTCACATTTTAAAGGTTTTATATTTAATGGAAAAATGATTTTATGAAATTAGTTGTTTTTCAAGTTTATGGTTTAATTAAAAGAGTTTTGAAAACTTTGAAATCAACAAGTATTGCTTGAAATTTTGGAGAAAGATTTATTTGAAAAGTATTCATAGCATTTTGGGCCATATCATAATTTCAGAAAGTTTTGAGAATAGTAAGCATTATTTAGAAATTCTGAAATTGGACATATTTATAAAATTTATAACGTTTTGGGCTATAATACAGTTATATAAAGTTACTGTAGAAAACGGCGATCCGACATCTAGATAACAGCTAACCGACATTGCACAGAATTGAAAGATTAGCCTCTGGACACTAATGGCGATTCGAAATCTATAAAACGACGATTCGATAGTAAGCAGAAAGTCAATAACGACTAGTTTTTAGCTACAACAATAAATAAACTCATTCAAATCCAAACATGAAGATTTCCAACGATCATCATTGAGCAAAATATTGAGAATACAACTTTCATTGAGCTTTAAATCCTTGTATTTATCTCATTCATTCACACATTTAGCTTTCATTTGTGATTAAGCACATTGTGTGAGAGAAATTCATTTGTAATATTTTTTGTAAAATTAAGTTAAAAGATTGTAAGTGTTGTGATACACTTGGGTTAAGAGATTATGAATAATCTCTTCTTGTGAAGGTCCATTGACACCTTGGAAATCAATTGTAAGCATTTGAAGCCTTTGAGGTTTACTTAGTGAAATCCTCAAGCCCGGTGAGCTTGGAGGCGTAGACATAGGCAGAGATTGCCGAACCATGTAAAAATCATTGTGTTTATTTTTTCGTCCCTTAATCTTTTTATTGTGTTTGATTGATTTATTTGTTATTGCTTTAAATCCGTCTTGGATTTGCATTGAGTTTTGTTTTAAAATTGAATAATTTTAATATCCTAATTCACCCCCCTCTTGGGTTGCTTAGTTAGTATTTCAACATACACACACACATAATTTTTTTTTAATACGAACACGCTCTTAAACTACAGTTAAAACTAACTCTCTTGAACCATGTGGTTTAAAAGCTTGTCTGCACGAAAAGTTTGTCTGCTATATATATATATATTTACAATTTATTTAAGTAAGTCAAAATCAAATGCATTGACTAACTTGATCTTGCTAGTTAGTGTACAAGTAATCTTGGTGTTGTAGTGGTTTAGCTTAGTTGGAACTATAAAATCAGTAGTCATGTATGCTAGATACAATTACTTTTTGGTGTTTGCATTTTTTGAGATTACTAATTCTCCTTCTTGTTTTTCTTTTTTGGCTTAATTTTTGTGAATTAGATTAAATCACGGTTGAAGAGCTACTAGGCATTCAACCATTTCAACTCAAGTTTACAAGGCTTCATATTCCAAAATCATTTTTCTATTTTTTTAATTTAAAGATTATGATGCTGAGTTTTGTTTTTATAGTAATCACTGTGCTCAATTTTCTAAGTGGTCGTAAAAGTTTTTTTTTTTTTGAAAAGAATACGATTACTTGCATAGAACTGTGCGGTTGATTATTTGATTGTAACTCTTAATTGTAAGGTATAAATAGACTTTAGCTCAATGTTATATAAACTGTAACAATTTACAATTATAATGGTCTGCAAAAACATACTATAGGAACGAAAATAAAAGGGTCATTTTTGAGATATTAACATACAACATGACCCTTCATCCAGTAACATTTTTTTTCCAACAAAGAACGGGACCGAAACCTATAGTAGTCCGTCAAACAGGGTATAAAATCACTTGAATCATCAAATAAAACATGGATATAGTTTTCTCATTAATTCCAAACCATTAATAATCTCTTTAACATCAATTTTTCATCATCTAAACATCATTTTTCACTCAAAATTTCCAAACCCCTAATTGGTTCACATCCCTCTAAAATTTTAATATAATTGCATAAATCTCTAATTATTTAACATCACATTTTCAGTACACCACAAAAACCACAAAGGTCAAAATTACTTCCTCACCTTTTTCTTAACTCAAAAATGAAGAAGAACGAGAGGAAGTTTTGTTCAACTTCAACAGCTAAAGATGACTGAAATGACTCAAAAGTATTGTTTACTCCAAAGTACAAGAGTGTCCAATTATAATATAACCCGGTAAGTCTGGGATCGAACCACAGTAAATTTAAAATCGAGTAATCAAATTATTAAACAAAGAAAATTAAATGCGAGAAAAGAAATTAATAGGAAACAATCTAAAAATATGTTAAGGCTATAAGATCCACTCTCGAATTTCAAAATATGGTTATAATACTCTTATATTTGTATTTTTCATTTATTTTACTAGTTAATTATTATGCCATTTAATTCTTAATTAACCATTAATGTGATAAATATGAGACCAAGTACCTAATGTGCCACAACTATATTGAAGAGTTGACATTATATATCATAATACCATATAAATATAAAGAGATTTAGATTATAAATTAACATAACATAAAAAGAAACTAGTAAGGAAGAAAAATACAACAAACAAAATAAATTTTTAGACTCACTTAAGAAAATAATTAATCAATAATTTGAATCCTTAAGTTTCATCTTTCACCTCATCTCAGAAAATTAGCCACTCATATTGCAAAACAAAACATTCATTTTATTTAACTAACTTCTAAAATATATTACAATAGAATAAACTATAAAAGAAGAAAATTCTCTTAAGCCTCAAAGGTAATTTTTAAGGATCTCTCTTAAGGTTTGGTGTATTAACACTTAGAAAGAATGTATTCATGTAATTACAAGCACCTCCCTTATTGTTAGTATCTAGTTAGTTGGACTAATAGTAGACTATTAAAATTATATAAAAAAACCCTTCTTTCCAAAATAATAAATTATGAAACAAGACTTTAAAAACCGATAGGTAATAAAATTACTACTAGTCACAAAACCTAAAAAAAATAACCAAATTACCCATCTATGTGATCTCATTGACATTGTTTATTATTAAAAAAAATATGGATAAAATAAATTAAAGCTACCATTATTATTGTTGTAACTAAACGGTAATATTTTGAGTAGTAGCAGCAGCTAGAAAAGGCTTGGGCAAGTCAGCAAATCACTATAAAAAAATTTCATCTTCATCTTCTTCTTAAGGTTTTAAATCATCATCCATTCAACTCTTCAATAGAAGCAACATCATCATCATCAGAAGCATTCATTCAACTCATCAATAGAAGCATTCATTCATTAACAGAAGCATTCATCATCATCATCATCAAAAGCATTCATTCAACTCATCAACATAAGCATTCATTTAACTTATCAACAGAAGAACTCAACATAATCAAGATCAAACACTATCTCAACCATATGGATTCTCAAAGCTCAAACACATCCAGCTGATCAAATATGCAACCAATTTATGAGCCAGCTTGGAGGAACTTTGATCATGAGAGGTGATAACTCTCTGAAACGAGAGTTATCATGATATTTATAGACTTAAATCATTATTACTTAAAGAGTAAATGACATGTTTTTATTGCATTTTAGTTTTATTTTGCATGAATATCCATTTTATTTTATTTTTAATAAATTGCGTTGTTTTAGAATAATTTTATGTGCACAATTATAGGTGATTGGAAGCTCAAATTTCAAGGAAGAAATGCTGCTGCAATAGGCTTGCAAAGATGGAAAAGAACTTGACTACAGAAGAATTAAAACAAATTTGGAACAGTGCAGTTGCTGTAATAATCATGGAACAACAACAGAAAAGATTTTGCGCGAGATATTTAGAAGATTGCGATCTGGAGTTTCTTAATCTGGAAGATACGCACCCTAGACTTCCGTTTACCCTAATTTTCAGCTATAAAAGAAGCACCCGCGCAAAGAAAAAAGAGAGCCGTCACCCAAGGAGAAAAACCGCAAAGAAACAAAAGAAAAACAGAATTCAAGAGAAAGATTGAGGGCTGCACCAGAGGAGAAAACTCAGAGATCTATTGAAAATCAGTCCTTCTTATTCTTTTCTCTTTTTTCTATTTATTCATGGGGATGTATTTGATGGCTAAAACCCTTTTCTTTATTTTTCTTTCACAAATCATGAACTAAATTTAGTTGTGGTTGAGTGATAAACAATCTTAATGGTTCTTTGATTGATTATATGTATTGCTGCATGTTTGCTATAGCGCTTTGTTTTGATAATACTTATTTCTATTCATTACTTCGGCTGATCACCCATTTAATGATACTACTTAAAAAAGAGCCACAAAAGACTTATCTTAGTGGAATATAATATCAATACTTGGTTTTAGATTGAGTTTCCTGAGTTGAGTTTTACTTGATTCCAAAAGGACCATACTTTATCTAAAATTAGTGATGAACTAGACGTAAGGATTCACCTTATAATTTAATTAGAACCTAAGCGTGTAATGTTATATCTTATGTTGCCATAACAACTGATTATTGTTAGGTTGCGTATAAATATAAGATATCCAACATGCAACAACTGAGAATACATAAGGATTACATCGGTCATGCGAATCTTTGTAGTAACCAAGCCAAACAATAGAAAAATAATCAAAACCATTAAGTGAGTTTAATCACACAAGTACTCCATTCCAATTGGTTTTATCCTTGTGTGTGACGTGAGAATTTATTTATTTGTATTTTTATTTATTGCATTTTATTTCAATTAATTTATTAGTTTTATTACCTGTTTTATTTTTAATTAAAGCAAAACTACACAGTTGAGATTGTTGTAGCAAATCTAATAACATCAATCCCTGTGGAGACGATATTGAATACTCATCATTACATTATTTGTTGTGTACATTTGCACATTGACACTCATAGCATTTGAATTTATACCAACAAGATTTTGACATCGTTGCCAGGGATTGATGGTTCATTGTGATTTGTGAAATTAGTTTTAATGGTACTAATTTTTAATTCTATTTTAATTTGTTTACTTTGTTGACATAGGTGATCTAGTAGCCCTTGCATGCGCAAATATAAATATGTTGAATTCCAATTTGATCAAGAAATTGAAAGAACTGCAAGGAGATTGGGAAGAGAACATTGGGAATTACAAGCTGCTGTAGCAATGGATGATTTGCAAGATATGAGAAACTTGAACCCTATAGAGGAGATACAACTAGTCAATGTACATGAAGGTTTGAATGGACAACATGTTCAAAAGTAACTAGGGGACAACAATATTATTCATATGGCGGGCGATAGAGATAAAGCCATTTGAGATTATGCAGTTTTGACTCCTCAAGCCATACATCTGGGAATAGTTAGACCCAAAGCTGACAATTTTGAGGTCAAACTAGTGATATTTCAGATGCTGTAAATAGTGGGGCAATTTAATGGATTTCCATTAGAAGATCCTTATCAACATCTTAAACTATTTTTGGAAGTGAGTGATGCTTTCAAGATTGTTGGAGCATTGTAGAAAGCATTGAGACTCAGATTTTTCTCGTTTTCTTTGAGAGATCGAGTAAGAGTATGGTTAAACTATTTACTACCTGATTCCATCACTACATGGAATGACTTGGCTGATAAATTTTTGATGAAATATTTCCCGCTAACCAAGAATGCAAAATTGAGGAACAAAATCACATCTTTCCACCAACTTAAAGATGAGAGTTTGTATGATGCATGAGAAAGATTAAAGGAGTTACTCAGGAGATGTCCTTATCATGGTATTCTTTGCTGCATACAGTTGGACTTATTGCATATAGTTGGAAACTTTCTATAATAGTGTCAACCCAAGCACTAGATTGATGGTGGACGCTTAAGCAAA
The DNA here is from genome assembly GCA_030448925.1 of Citrus cavaleriei. NCBI lineage: Eukaryota > Viridiplantae > Streptophyta > Magnoliopsida > Sapindales > Rutaceae > Citrus > Citrus cavaleriei. The sequence goes on from JAUJEN010000643.1 coordinate 68,330, forward strand.
TAGGGCATTGTTATCTAAATTTTATAATGAGGCTTATGAAATTTTAAAGAGGATAGCCAATAATAACTATTAGCGGCCATCAACCAGACAAGCTACAACAAGAGGAACAATAGAAGTCCATAACATAGATGCCTTAACAGCATTGTCAGCCCAAATAACCTCATTAACAAATATGATGAAAGTTATGACCACTACTCCAGCAACTGTCAACCAAGTTGCTGAAACATCTTGCGTTTATTATAGAGAATGACACTTATTTGATAATTGTCTTGGAAATCCAGTCTCAGGTAACTATGTGGGCAACTTCACAAACAAAACTAGAACAATCCATATTCAAACACTTACAACCTTGGATGGAGACCGCACCTAAACTTTCATGGACTAATCAGAACCAGACTGCTGCATTACCTAGTGGACAGAACAAACATGCTCATCATTATATTATTTGTTGTGTACACTTGCACATTGACACCCATAGCATTTGAATTTATACCAACAAGAGGCTGATTAAGTTTTCTAATGAATCTGTAGATGTCGTATGAGAGCTGAGGTGATGATATTAGAATAAGATGAGAATCCTCATAAGTTTTATTATAGATTCCTAAATAGAACATGTGGATATTGCAAATGGTGGGTTCCAAAGAGAGATGATTTCAATAATGAAGCTGTGTTTGAGGGGAATTTAGGTGCAATTATAGATTGTGATACCTTGAATGCTATTGAATCAAATGTGAAAGAAGTGAAGACAATTGTAAAGAAGCTGCAAAAGTCAAGATTTTGTGAAGGTGTTGTGAAGATGATGATGTACCTGAACTTAGCTATGTTTGTGCTCAATTTAATGGCGCTTAAGAACTAATATTCTTAAGCTATCCTAGGTTTGCAAAATGCAATGAAGTGTAAAATATATTGGTTTTTGCATGTAATGTATTAATGGATAATAAAGAGAATGCATGTGACAATAATCTGTTACACAAACTGATAGTATATAGCACAACAAACGAATAACACAAGAAAACAACTACATCTCTTAGCACAAGCTCTTGTCCACAATTCAACAAGCACATACAGTAGCAATAATCTATAACTACAACCTCAAACACAACACAAGATATTGTTCAAAATTCAGAAAGTAAACACAATTACAACCTTCTATAACAATAGCTTCAAGCACATGATAAGCTTTTGTACAATTTGACGCCATCAAGCACACACAACAACTCTCAATTCATAATAGCTGGTACATCCTCCAGACGAAGTAGAAATATAATGCAAATTGATGCTTAAACTGAAAATATCAAGTACAACAAACATATACAGCAGGTCTCACTTTGTAATATCAAGCAACAGAAATTTCGTTGTTTGAAGTCTCAAGCAAACACACACAACAATTGTTGTAATTAGGAACTAAGTAATGGAATGTTCAATAAACTAAAATTAATAAAGAACTAAGTAACGAAACTAGCTAAACATTATTTGTGACTATATAAATTATAAATTCGTATGCATCCAGAAACAATAAAAGTGTCACATGTCATTAATGGTTGAATTCCTATCTGCCAATACAAACAACAGCCAATATTTAAACTTGTAGTGGCAAGTTAATATTTATAGTATTAACTTGCCATAACCAAAACAGACAAAGCATATATGGCCTCATCAACAGTGTGTGTTTGTAAATACCACACAACCACAAAATGTACAAAAACTCAAACTTATATCTACGACTGAGTGACAAAAAGATGATAAGACAACTTCATATCAACGCTTACAGTTGAAGGTGATGTGTCATCTAATTCCTCAAAAACATTTGTTAGAAGGGATTAGCTTCGCTCTTGATATCTTCACTTCATAATTATAAAATGGTGTTTCTAATTCTGCTGGATGCTTTAAGTTGGCAGTGCTCATTCTTGAGTAAGTTGTTCTTAATAATTAAAAAAATTAAATGCAATTTATTATTTGAAAGTACAACATGAGAGTAAAACAAATTGTTTGTGTGTTTAAACTTGCGTATATTTATTAATTTAAAAAATAAACGAGACATGAAATGTTTACCGTTTTCATGGACATTGTTATAAATGTTCATGATAGCACTAGATGCTACAACATCTCCATTCTTAGAGATCTTTCCTTGATCCTATATATAAGTAATTAGATTATATATTAGTTTTTCATCAAAACATCCTAAGATTGAAGAAAGCAATATAAAAATTATAACAGAAGTGAGTAATTAAGACTTGATAGAATTTTTTTATCTTTATAAATTTTTTATGTTTTCCACTTTTGATAACAGATTTGCAACTCCTTACATTATGGCCCTACTCATCACAATTATAGCATCTTACGCTTGAACTCCTCTTAAATGGTTGTTTTTCACCATCCTCTTTTTTTCTTTTAGTTTGGGGCCTACTAGCAGCTTTAGTCACAGTCGGTGACAACAAGTTATTATGCAAGCGTAATGGCCATATACTTTCATCTAGTACTGGATGTAATCGGTGCTGACAGGTCTTCATTAATGCATTTTTTTCAAGAAATGATGAACATATTCTTTTACATTATACCTTATTGCATCAATGCAACAAATAGCATGCTTGCAAGGCAAGCTTAAGATAACTCGTTCCCCACAATCACAATCCTTGCTGCCTAGATCTACAACACACCTCTTAAAGATATCTTCCATGACTTCAAATGATTTGTTGTTTTAAATATTACAGATAATGCTCTGGATTCAACCCTTACATCCATTACTCTCCTTCTAACAAGTATGGGTAGTTTATCATGCCAAGTGTTGCCTAACTCATGTCTTTTGTGTATAAGAATCATAATCTTCATCCTAATCTCCTCTAACATGCTTACTATTGGCATGCCTTTAAAGCTACTTATCCAATTATTGAAGGACTCAGTTATATTGTTTATGACATGTGAGCACTGGGTTTGAGTGGGGAAGCAATGTTTGGCCAAACATGTCACTGGAATTTGCAACAGCCACCTATGAGTAGTAGGGCTGGTATTATTAATTTCAGCCATGTGGTTGTTGAACTTGTTAGTAAAACATTAATTTTTCTCGTAAAAAACTTTTAAGACCGATCTCATACAATACATAAAAATTTATAATCTAGAAAATCATGCATTGACAATCCGACTTTGTTTTTTTACTGAAGTAATCTAAGTTTTTAGATCACAATCTGTCACCACTACTCTTGTTAGATCATGATCCGTCAGTGAATAATCTTCCAAGCTATGACTCAAGTTTGATCACTGGACGTGTGGGAGTCAATTTCACTACTTCCAAAATAATCAGCTTCTTTTGCAATGTTTTTTTTAAACGTATATTTTGGAATCCCATATATTTTCTTCTTAAGAAAAATACACTTATATAATATCTCTGGTAAAACCCTAGATATGTATTATCCTTTATTATAATTCAAAATAATAAATATTTTGAATTTAATATTATCTCTCCACTTACGTGAAATGAAGATTATGTGTAACCACTTTGGGGCCCAACTTATAAAATAACACAATGCCCTATTTGCACATGAATATAACACATAAGGTCTTAACAAATATTATAATTAAGTTTATTACTAATATGCCAGCTTTCTTGTTTTTGAGTATAATTAAATAAGCTAACCCATGGATCATTTAGGAACTTACAATACTGGCTACAATAATTAAGCCTATAAATGAACACGCCTAATAATTTATTTCCAACTCTACTCCACTATAAGATTGGAACTGACCTCCATAATTGTATGCTCGAATAATAATTAGTCCTAAGCCACATTGATCTCTTTACTGCATAATCCTTTGTATCAAATCGTTAATTAAATCGACATCTCAACTGTCTAATCAATTTTATTATATCTTGTTTCTTGATACTTACTGGTTTTCTCTAATAATCATTTTCAACATACTAAATATGTTGACACACTCTGGCCAGAGAATTCTACGATCAAGTGCCGAAAATCCATCAATAGATGTGTTGTACAAATTCTAAATTGTTAATCTATAACTTCAATACTCATAATTGCTCCCACCAAGATACCGGGTAATCTTGACTATAAGTGTGTGTCATACCCATTGGTAACTCAAATGGAATAATAATTACAATTATGAAATTATAACTAACTTAAGATGAAGATTACAGTAAAATTAATGCTTATGAGATTTAATAAGTCTGACAGTTATTATAGAATTAATTAAATCTCATATATGATCATATTCAATGTAGTCGTACTACATCAATAAATTCATACATGATTAAAATAAATCATTCAATGAATTTATTACAGTTTATACCTAAATAAAGTGCCCAACTTTATTTATCAACTGTGAACTTAATTTATTTAATCATAAGATAACTTGTATTTATGTCATATGTGAATCCACATAGTGATAACATAAATACATATAATATGATTAAATGGACTTTATTCAAAATATTAATGCAACTAAGATACTTAAATAAAATACCTCATTTATTTTATTAATAAGAAAAATTGTTTATTACAATTAAATAAACACATATGCTTTTAAAGAGTATATTTTCCCAACATAACTCTACTTGGTTTCCACTTCTATATGCTGCCCAAAATTCCTTTCCAAGCAAGATTCCTAGAAATTTCAGCTTAAAGTTTTCATATATGTGCCTACAGTAGTATCTTCGCACAGCTCTAGGAAAAACCCTATCAAGTGCATTCAGTATACCTTTTTATTTATCACCCATGAAGCACAAACCTTCACCATGATTACAGCCTATCGATCATATAGTTTCTCTATAAAATAAAACCAATTGTTAGTGTTTTCAATTTCTACCACACACATGGCCAGTGGATATATGTCATAGTTGGCATCTATGCTAACAATCAACAATCTCTTGTATAGACCCTTTAAGTGACAACCATCTACACCTAGGAACTGTCTATAACCTTAAAAAAAAACTCCCTCCTACATGCATCAAAGAACATAAAAAAACTTTTTAAAGTGAGGATTTACCCCACTACTAAGCCAATCTTTTTCTAATGATACTATCGAACTAATATTTGAGGCTAAGATTGCGTGCATGTACCTGAATAGCTTTATGAAATTGGCCTTGTGGCCTTAACCAAGCAGCTCCAAGGCTTTATTCTTCACTCTGCACAGCCTCTGATTACAACATTTTATCCCATAATTTCTTAATAATTCTGACCTTAGCACAATAATAGTGAGTTGTGTGTTGCCTTTGAACAAATGTAAGAAAATGGTTGCAATCCATGTTGAATTTGCTTCATAGTTCTCTTTTTTTTTTTAACAGGTATGTTCAGGCATATGAGTCTTAATTTCAAAATGTTTCTTGTTCCAATTTGGACTCGCATGTATTCTCCAAGTGCATCCTGGAGCTGAGCACTTCAATGTTAGCCTACTCTTCTCAGTCTTTACCCTTTAAAGTTTGAAACCATTCTTTATTGCGAACACTTTGACAACATTTCAAAATTTATCAACTGTCTTGAACAACTATATGATCTTAAGCACAATGTTATCACCATCAGGGGTGAACTCAAAACCACCTGAATTTGCGTCATATTTGCAAGCAATAGCTTGAACATTTTCATCTTCATAATTTGAAGAGGGCCTACTGTTGGGTAAATTCTAATGCTATTGGTGTCAATGTGCAAGTGTACGCAACAAGTAATATAATGATGAGTATTCAAGATCATCTCCACGGGGATTAATGTTATCAGATTTTGCCACAACAATCTTAACAGTGCAAATTTTGTTCTAAATTAAAATAAAACAATTAATGAAACTAATATACTAATTAAACTAAAAATGCAATAAATAAAATGCAACAAAGTAAATCATCACGTCTAACTCAAGGATAAAACCAATGGGAATATAGAGTAGTTGAGTAAATAAACTCTCTTAATAATTTTGACTATTTTTCTAATGTTTGACTTGATTGCTACAGCATCTGCTACAGCACTGGGCAGAATCCTTATGTATCATCAGTTGTTGCATGTTGGATATCTTATATCTAAATGCAACCTAACAGTGATCGGTTGTTATGCTAACATTAGATATAGCATTATACGCTTAGGTTCTAATTACCCTATAAGGTGAATCTCTATATCTAGTTCATCACTAATCTTAGATCAAGAATGACCCTTTTGGACTTAAGTGAAACTCAATCCAGGAGGCCAATCTAAGACCAAATATTGCTCTGATATGTTCCATTAAGATAGGCCTTTTGTGACTGTTTCTTAGCTAGTATCATTAAATGGGTGATCAGTCGAAATAATGAATAGAAATAAATACTATCAAAACAAAATGCTACAACAAACATGCAGCAACACATATATTCAGTCAATAAACCATCAAGATTGTTTATCACTCAACCACAAATAAATTTAGTTCATGATTTGTAAAAGAAAAATAAATAACAAGATTTCGGCCATGAAATACATCTACATGAATAAATTGAAAACAAGAGAAGAATAAGAAGGATTGAGCTTCCAATTGATTTCTGCAAATTTTCCTCTTGTGCAGCCCTTAATTTCTCTCTTAAATAATGTTTTTCTTTTGTTTCTTTGTGTTTTTTTCCTTGGGTGACGACTCCCCCCTTTCCTTATGATGCGTGCTCTTTTTATAATTGAAAATTAGGGTAAACAGAAGCCTAGGTCGCATATCTTCCAGATTAGGAAACCGCATATCGTAATATTCTGTAAAATTTTCTCTGTCATTATTCCAGGATTGCTACAGAAATGGCAATGGTTGCTACATCAACGATTGCTACAGCAACGTCTACAGCAATTGCACTATTCCAGATTTATTTCAATTCTTTTATAGTCAAGTTCTTTTCCATCTTTTGCAAGCCTATTACTTTAGCATTCCTCCCTTGAAATTTGAGCTTCCGATCACATACAATTATGCATATGATTTAAGCACACAATTTATTCTAAATCAAACAAAATTTATGAAGAATAAACTAAAATGAATGATTATACAAAATATAACAAAAAATGCAATGAAAACACATCATTTACTCTTTAAGTAGTATTGATTTAAATCTAGAAGTGTCATGATAACTCTCATTTCATAGAGTTATCACCCACTATCATCACTAGATTCATAGCCATCCAATCCAGCATCCCACTTATCTTCATTGTCAAATTTAAACTCATATTTACTCAGACCAGATTCTAAATCATCTGCATTATTTTCTTGATTAGGAACATTCATTTTATTATCGGCATTAACAGACTCGCCAGCAGTGTTGCCATCCTCTTTATTACATTCAAGCACTACAACAGTCACACTAGAACATCTAGCACCAGCAATGATTTCAACATTTACCCCAATCAAATCAAACCAATCCAACTCATGATCTTGTGAAACAGGGAACTGGTCAGGTGGACTCTCTTCATTATCATTCTTCTCCAACAAAACAGGTGCTACATCTAACTCTGTTCTGATAATGAACATGGCCCAAGAGTAACTCATCTTCTTTAGCTTTTTTAATGCATCTTACGTGTTAGAAAAAGTTTTCAAATCATATTTGAAGCCTCTGATAACTCTATGAAATGAGAGTTATTATGACACTTTTAGACTTAAATCTTGATTACTTAGAGAGTAAATGACAGGTTTTTATTGTATTTTAGTAATGTTTTGCGTAAACATCCATTTTAATTTAGTTTTAATAAGTTTTGTTTGATTTAGAATAAATTGTGTACTTAGATCATATGCATAATTGTAGGTGATCGGAAGCTCAAATTTCAAGGAAGGAATGCAACTGCAATGGGCTTATAAAGATAAAGAAAAAACTTGGTTAGAGAAGATTGAAACAAGTCTAGAACAGTGCAGATGTTAAAGCCAATGTTGTAGCATTGTTGTTTTAGCATTGTTGTTGTAGCAATCATAGAGCAACGACAGAGAAGATTTCGTACGAAATACTTGGAAGATAGCGATCTGGAGTTTTCTAAACTGGAAGATGCACGCCCTAAGCCTCCGGTTGCCATAATTCTAAGCTATAAAAGGAGCACAAATACAAAGAAAGTGGGGGCCGTCATTAGAGAAAAAAATAGAGAAACAAAACAGGAGAAAATACAGATCAAGAAAGAGAATTGGTGATTCCAACAAAAGATTCAGAAGAACATTAAACGGATCTCACTCTTATTTATTGTTCTCTTGTTTTTATCTCGTTATGATGAATTGTTTGATGGCTTAAACTATTTCATTTCTTGTTTCATCGTAAATTATGAACTAAATTTAGTTGTGGTTGAGTGATGAACAAACTTGATGGTTAATTGACTAATATTCCGTGTTGCTGCATGTTTGCTAGAGCACGTTGTTTTTATAACATTTATTTCAATTTACTATTTCGGTTGACCATTCATTTAGTGATACTAGTTAAAAAGGCACCTAAAAAATGATTATCTTAGTGGAACATATCAAAGCAATACTTGTCATTATATTACTTATTGTGTTCACTTGCACATTGACGTCAATAGCATTAGAAAATCTACAACAGCCTCCCATGGCAACATGCCATCAACTCTGACCTCATTAGCATGTCTTACATGCTTGTCAAAATAAACATCCTTGACATCCTACCACAACTTACTTAAGGTGTATTGCTCTGGAATTACCGTTGCTACATTAATCTTTTCACCAGCTACCGTAGTCCTTATCTCCATGTAAACACGGCTGCAAGTTATAAACAATAGCACATTGTAAATAACAACAGACCATTAACAAATAAAAATCTGCTATATGAAAGTTTAAAGAGAAATATACTATCTAAGATAGTTATTTCATGATGAGAACAACAAGAAAGATAATGATATGAACTTAGCTAATTTGAGTTTAGGTTTTAGAGGCTACTAGCACTCTAAATTCTGCATAAATTGAACATATTTGGATGTTCGACATGACAATATTTAAATAGTTTCAGTGTAGTATCAGTTTTACTAGTTGATTGAAAAAAGAAATATTTGCCTACATGAACATGAACATCCAGAACTTTATTTCTTTTTTTAATATTGCTTTGATTTTTGTTTGATTGACTATTGTATTCTATGTCTATTATGCTTATTACTCATTGTTGATGGGCGGTAATTACAACAATTAAGTGAGCTATAAGCAAGGTATTCAGCTAATTGTAAGAAAGTATTATTGTTCTGGTGCTTTCCATTTAAGAAAATGAGCTGGAGTATAGACTTCTATTTTAGAAAGCAAAGTGTTAGTTTGCTAAATGATTAATATAAACATCTAACAAATTGACCATTTCTTTAAAATAATGACGACAACACTATTACATTATCAAAAAATATCATACTTAGGTTTAAATGCTACCAACTGTGTAATTTTAAACAATATAAAGATACAATAATGTATCAAAGATTGTAGTATTTTTACTATGCTAAGAATAAGAATCTGGTAGTATTTGATACATGTCATAGCACTGACATTTAGTTATAGTTTATGAATGGTATAAATCATTAAATAGGGACATCTACCATTTCATTTTCTTATGTATTTTAAGCTTTTACATTGAATGTCAATGCATTCAATACACTAACAAATCAACAATTGACACTTACATTGACTAACTTGTGCACATGCATAAATTCAAGTATTAGTGCCACAACTAATTGTTTCTGTGTTAGCAAAATCAACAACAAACTTAATCTGATTTCAACGACAGTTAAACTTATTCTAAATGGAAACATATGCTTGTGAAAACACCATCTTTCTCGACGAGACATACACATACGATAACATGTGTTAGTTCATGTTACTAAAAAAAAATACATATCTCTTTTTAGCTTCTTAACAGATCATATAAAAGTTTAAATTTTTCTCATTCCTTAAAAATAGCTGCAACTCACAATGTTCAGTGCACAACAACTTAATGACAGTGATAAACCTACTTTTCAATCAAATTACATAAGAACAAAGGTTGTGCTTAGCTCCAAATGAAGATAATTAGAAACCATTGCATACTCTGATTATCTCAAGCTGAAGGAAATATGGATATTACTTGTGCTAAAATAAACATGCATAAAAAAAATCAAAATATGAAGAACTCATTACATGCTCTGATTAGCTGAAAATGAAGAAATTCAGAAACTATAGCTGTTGAAATCAACATGCATTCAAAAAATTTCAAAAAAATGAAGAACCCATTTTCATTTTTATTAACGCAGAATCGACAAAATCATCTATTGCATATGATTTACATCTTTCAAATGTAATAAAAGAGGATTACCTTTTTTTCACACTAATTCCAGTCGCGACTAAAGTCGTTCGCTGCCGGTACTTACTTCGTTGTGCACTTGGGCCACCACCAGAACTCATCTCTTTCACTGCTGGTGCTAAAATCCTTTTTAATCTTGACAAAGCTTTGGCCAAATGAAGTTGCTTCTTCACAGCTACAGAAAGATGAAAATGGTGTTGGGTGTTGTTTACGTGAAAGAGAAAGCTAATTACAATATTCATTTCGTGAAAATTTTTGTTTACTTTTGTCCAGTGTTTATTACCGAGCACTGGTTAATAGAGTGAACTCCTACATATTTCTCAGACATCAAGAAACATAAAGCTTCACTTTTGAATTCTTTTGAGTTTTAAATATGGTTTTACACATTTACCCTTATATATTGATGTCATACGTATTTGGATACTAACGACAAAGGAGATGCTTGTAATTATATGGATACATTATTTTTAAGTATTAATGCGCTAAATCTCAAGGGAGGTCCCTAAAAATTACCCAAGCCTCAATCTCCACCGCCTCTTTTCTCTTCTCTATGCTCCTTTTATAAGCCACTAAAATATTCATCTTCTTTTTTTATTATTATTTATCTATTCACTTAGGAACGTGTGATAGTCAGGTGGCAAAGTGTCATATCTCACTTCCTCTCATTTGTTTATCTTTTTTTATTACATCTCCTCAAATTCTTCTTTGTTCCCGCTTTCAGTTTCAATTCCCTCTTTACTCTTGAAATATTTATAATATAAAAATTAACACACTGCAAATTAATTTTAACATAAAAATTTATTAGGGAAATATTAAGATAATGTATGAATAATGAGTGTATTAACCAACACTGTAAGTGAAAAATTAATAATTTTAGACTTATTAAAAGCACACTTTTTAGTGTTAATTAATGACAACAACCGCTTGATGAATTCCACTTGTTGTTTACTTCGAGCAAGACGGTGGATTCAATTTTGTGTGATTACTAAGCAAAACGAAGATGGACATTGCAGTGAAATTTATGAGTTTAAAGAAAGGTTCGAAAGATTGGGATTTGAGCGGGTGAGAGAGAAAATTTAGTTTTTTAAAGTTAATGAACCAGTTTAATAGGTTACCCATTTTTTCCTATTTTTTTAATTTCTTTTCAATGTGAGCCAGTCGAGATTCAACACCTGCATTCACAAGGAAGCACAATGCCGAGCGTTCAATGCCCAGCATGACATCGTAGCTTTAGCCTTCAACTAGAGCAATGATTACAAAGAAAAAAATTAATCATGCAGATAAAAAAAAAGTAAGGTAAATTATGATTTAATCACGTAATTTTTTTGACATATTACTTTATTGTTAAAGTTTTTTAATAATTACTTTTCTTAGTTAATATCTCAATTTTTATGATTTGCTACTAAACTTTTAAAATAACAAACTTTTTAACCAAAATTATAGCAAAATTCCATTTTAAATCTTAAACTATGTAATTGTGATTTAACCCACTAAATTTTTTTAAAAAATTAATTATATACAAAGAAATAATGCATTTATTAATCAATTATTTAATATATTTAAAATAATTAATTAATAAAATTGTAAAATATTATATTTGTAAAATTCCTAAAATATTGAATGTACTGTAATTTCTAAAATATCTCTTTGACATCAACATCAGCAATTTACTCTTGAGTTAACACTTTGGTGACAAAATAATAAAAATTGAAACATTAAGTGGGAAAAATATTATAAGAAAGTTTTGGTGATAAGTGATATGTCAAAAAATATTTAGTGGTAAACTGTTAATATCCCAAATGCTAGTAAAACAAGGTGAGATAAGATTTGATTTATCTTGTTACTTGAAATGATAACAGAAGCATTAGATTGTAATTACGTTCAAATGCATGAATAAAACAGAAGATTAAGGGCTCATTTGGTATTGCTTTTGGAAGGTCAAAAGTTATTTTAAAAAGATAAAGATAGTTTTGGTGCTTGCTAAATTTTTTTAGAAATACTTTTGGTAAAATCACCGGATTTTACAGCAAATTTTTGAAAGTAGGAAAAGTGTCGCTTTTCAAATTTTTATTTTGAGAATCAATTTTATACTTAGTATAATTCTATATATATCCTCATATATTATAAAAGTCCAAGATTATCTTTATTAATTAGGAAATAAAATCAATAAATGTAAATAGATTGTTATTATTACTAATTATATTGAGATAACAAAATAAAGAATTAATAATGTAAAATATTTATTTTAGCTATCAATTATTATACATACAAAATAAATATAATTTACATATATGTTTATAAATGTGTAGATAAATTTTATTTACGATTATGTCCAAACAAGCCCTAAGAGCTAGTTTAGTGATACTATAACTAATTATTGTTAACTGTATTGTAGAAATAATCTACTATGAAGAGAATTAATTAAATATGGTAAAATCTACTTTTAAAAATACTGTGAGTTTTAAAAGTAATCGTATGTGTTTGATAAATTTTACTGTTGAATTACTATACAAACATAAATGACTAAATTGGATATAATGTTAAATAAAATTTATTTACACATTTATAAATATGTATATATATATATATATATATATATATTTCTCTCTATATATAATATTGATAACTAAAATAAGTATTTTATACTATTAGTTTTATTTTTATTTTATTACCTCAATATAATTATAAATAATAATAATCTCTTTAAAATTAGTGATTTTGCTTCCTAATTAATAAGGAGAATTTTGGATTTTATAATATATATGAGGTTATATATAAAATTGTATTAAGTACAAAAGTAATTCTCAAAATCAGATTTGGAAAGTTATTCCGTCCTTGCATTTCAAAATATATAGTAGGATAGAGTGATTTTGGCAAAAGTGATTTTTAAAAAAAATTATCAAGCACCAAAATCAACTTTTAGTTTTTTAAAATCACTTTTAACTCTCCCAAAAACAATCTCAAATAGACTCTTATTCATTATTCTCAATTTCATGTGAAACCACTATTTCAATATCCATTCCCCCTCCCATTTGATGCAATCGTCTTGGATAGGTTCAAATATGCCAAATAAAACATGAATTGGTAACACACGCTCAGAGATAGATATGTATATACACACACCCAAAGACATATATCTAGTGAAAACATCCTTATTTTGTATATAAAAAAAAAAAAAAATACAGATTTCAGTAAATTGAAATTTTTGTTTTTTTTTTTGCTAATGACATCCTTCTTTTATTAAAATGAGGATGTCCTCACACGCACGCATATATATGTGTGTGCATGTATTATTTGCACAGGACGCCACTTAATCCTCTAATTTTTTTAGTTCCTTGTGAAGAATATTTTTATCCAGTTCCATTTTATTTAGTCTTGTGAAGTACTTTGCATGCAAAATTCTAAGCACACTTTTAATGATTAGAAAAAAAAAAACCTTTAATTGATTTCGTCAATGCATTGGACAACAAGACGAGTCTTAAATGGCGTCTATCAACTTGTATCATCTTATTTATGAGACAAACTTACATGTGCAGCACATCATTTCAAAAAGACCCACTTAATTGACTCACTTAATATGTCCAAATAACAGCGGACTTTTACTGATCATGCACTCGACCTATATTTTTATCCTGTTCTAATTTATTTAGTCTTGTGAAGTACTTTGCATGCAAAATTCTAAGCACACTTCTGATGATTAGAAAAGAAATTGTAATTGATTACATCAATGCATCAGACAACAAGACGAGTCTTAAATGGCGTCTATCAACTTGTATCATCTTATTCAAGAGAAAAAATTACATGCGCAGCGTATCATTTCAAAAAGACCCACTTAATTGACTCACTTAATTTGTCTAAATAACAGCGGACTTTTACTGATCATGCACTCAACCTATATAAAATATTTCTCCTCATTCAAGTGTATCGATAATTTTTAAGAATTGTTTCTTCGCAACAACAGTACCCAAATCGATGTTTCTCATTATCTATAATGACAAGGGCTAGTATATATACTTAGTTATTGTTTTGACAATGTTGTCAAAATATTTGCAATTATACAATTAGTAAACATAACATCATAGTCTTACTAATTGATTATATTAACTGTTGTTGATAGGAAATCAAAAGTCATTATTAATTTAATATTTTATTATTAAAGTAAGTTGTTTTGGGTGTAACTTTTATTTGAATGAACGGAACATCTTTTGGATACACAATACCTGACCATATTAAAAGATCACTTATAACTTATTAAAAGGTCCTTACTCAAAACAACTCGTTAGTCGTTATATCTTAAGGTAAGTACTTGTTTAATTCTTATATTTTTAAAATTACTTCAAAATACCTTTGCAATTAAACTATTTGTTGAAAATTGATTAAAAAAAAAAGAGTTGAAAAGTCAATTTAGAAGATATCATTTGAATTCAATTTGGAGATAGTCGAGAAGTTTGATAAGCAATTGGAAGTGGTCAAAACTATTGAAATGGTGGCTATTGAATGTTGAAAAATTGGCTTGATTTTAGGCAAAATCTTTTTATAAAAGGATTTGAGAGCTTGGTATCAAATCAAAATGGAATCCAAGTTTGGTGAGAAATTAAGAGGAGAAATATTCTTAAGTTATATCATGAAGGCGTTTGAATACTGATACTTTGTTAAGGGTATTTCAAGATTATGATTTTTTGGGTGAGAAAAATTATTTCGAGTGGTTGTAATAATTTTCCACATAGTGAATATTTTTCTACATTGTCTTGTAGTTTTCCACATAAATCTTGTTGTTTGATTGGTGTATTCTCCATTTAATTTTCTTATTAATTTGTTCTTGATAAATTCTTGAAGAGATCTTGGGATCGATTCCTAACAGCCATTGATTGAAGTTTTGTGTCTTATTCACGATACTCACGTTAAGCGGTGGGAATCCAAATAATCAGAAGAGAATAAAGCAAATATGTTTGTTTTTTCAAACTTGGTTGAAGTTTGATGTTGTTGAAAAAATTAATGGGAGAATGATTTTATTGTGGAGAATTCAGTCAAAGGTATATCCAATCTGACAAAGATTTGAAGGTGTAATTTTACCTCAAGAAAATTGTCAAGAAGATTAGTAAATTACTCCAAAATCAAGAAGACAGATATTCTCATGATGGTGAGTTTCGATAGGACTTTTTTTTTAGAGATTCTTGTGAAAGAACATGTTATGATCAATACAAGTTTGCACGGCGTTTATAAACGTGGAAAAATTATGTCAAGAATTAGAATCAAGCATGAGAATTGCTAATTTTCAATGGATATGTTACAAAAAAAAAAAATCTTAGAATTTAATTCTAAGATACTCTTTATGGTGGAGTATGATAATTTCTATATTGAATTAGTGAAAACAGTCTTTTATTAGTTATGAATTTTTTTTTTAATCAGGTGGAGATTTGAAAATTGATTAAAAAAAAGAAGTTGAAAAATCAATTTAAGATATCATTTGAATTCAATTTGGAGATAGTCGAGAAGTTTGATAAGCAAAACTATTGAAATGGTGGCTATTGAATGTTGAAAAATTAGCTTGATTTTAGGCAAAATATTGCCTATAAAAGGAAGCTCTCATTTGAGAGCTTGGTATCCCAAATCCCAGAAATGGAATCCAAGTTTTGGTGAGAAATTAAGAGGGAGAAATATTCTTAAGCATGTAGTTATATTGAAGATTTCTCAATAGGTATACTGAACTTTTGTTATTTCTCAAGATTATGTATTTGGGTGAGAGAAAATTATTTCGAGTGGTTGTAATAATTTTCCATAGTGAATATTTTCTCTATTGTCTTGTGACAAGTTTATCCGGATTTGGAGTTTTCCACATAAATCTTGTGTTGTTTGATTGGTGTATTCTCCATTTAATTTTCTTAT
Organism: Citrus cavaleriei; assembly: GCA_030448925.1. NCBI lineage: Eukaryota > Viridiplantae > Streptophyta > Magnoliopsida > Sapindales > Rutaceae > Citrus > Citrus cavaleriei. The sequence goes on from JAUJEN010000643.1 coordinate 84,450, forward strand.
TAATTTGTTGCTTGATAAATTGCTTGAAGAGATCTTGGGAGGAAGCTCAATTTCCTAACACTATTGACATCATGCAGTTATTTTTTATTTCTTTTAGCTTGTTTTTACAATATTACTCTCTTAGAATAATGTTTCTTTTTTTTAACATTAACAAAAAGAAAAAATTAAATTACTGATTTAACCCAAAAACAAAATAAATATATACTAATGTTTTTTTATTTTTTTTGTCATTAATAAAAAAATTTAGTATATTAATTCCTCTGCAGAGTATTTCACAAAAATTAATATATATTTTTATTTTATTTTTAGAAAATTTATAATTTATTTATTTTTATTAATGTCCAAAACAAAATAAAAATTATTGTTAGAAGGTAATATTATAAAAGTGATTTAAAAAGAATAAAAAATAATGTTAAAAGTGTCAATAATTTAACAATAAAAATATTTTGAGATATTATTAAAAATATAAATATTAAATAGATATTAATATTAAAATATATAAACTAAATGAGATTTTACGTTTTAATTTATTTATTTTGGCTCTTTTAGTAAAGTTCTTGGAACCCACGGTTTCCACAAACTGCAGTTGAAGAACCTTCCAGAAGTTCTAAATTAAACAGCCAATCATCTGAAATCCCACGGACTTCCCTCACTTGCAAACGACTCTCACGCCACTCTAGTCTCACGCCACGTGCACATGTGTTTAGTGTATGGTCTACCTTCTTGCCTAATAAAGTTTAGTTTGTGGTCCACCATTTACTCCTTTTGTATAAACTATTTTCTCATGCGTGGAATTGAAGTCAGTTAGTTGTGAGTTACATAATATATAATTAAAAACTTCTCTTAAAGAAAAGTTTGACAAGACTGATAAAAATAATATTAATTTATCTTGTTAATTAAAATTTTTTTTAAAATTATCAAATCTCATCTTATTTTATTTTCAAGTTTACTCAATCGGCTATACAATATTTTTCCATGGAAAAAAAGATTGTATATGAATAATGAATTCCACGTTGGATAATCAAGTTGTCGTGTCCTTCTACTTGGTCAAAATCCATGTTCTAGGGCAAACCTGCAGAGTGCAGGCTGCAACAACCTCGTTGGAGATCGGTTATTGAATCACCGTTAGATTGTAATTAGTTGAAATGCATGAAGAAAACAGAAGATTTTTTTTTTTTTTTGTCATTTGAATAAATAAAAAAATTTAACTAATTCGAGCATGTAAAAAATTACGTAGTATTGAATCAATTGTGCTAAAAGTACAGTAAAAAAAATAATTATCATTAACCGATATAAAATTTAAGTGCGTAAACGCTACGAAAGATTGACTAATTAATTGTCTGTTATAGTGAAAAATTTAAGTAAAATAGTGAAAAAATCAACTAGTTGCGGAGAATCTAGAAACTGATTGATTGTTGTTTCCAAAAGAACTAGTCATAAAATGATAATTAATTCATATTTATGAAATGCTGCAAAAAGATTGAATAAATGATTGTCGGTGGTTTTCTAATATTAATATTTAAATTTTATAAAGAAAGTAAGAATCTATTATTCGTCAGGGTGAGGAATTGAAAAATGCATTACTTTTAAATAAAATTATATAAATGAAACATAAGATTTATAAATTTAATATAAAATTTATAAATTAACATTAACTTTAAAATAAAACATAAGTTATGTAGATGAAATATAAAATTTATAAATAGAAAATAAAATAAGTAAATTAATATAAAAGTGGTAAGTTAGTATAAATCTTATAAGTATAAAATAAAGTTTATAAATCAACACTAAGTGTGAAATAAAATATAAATTATATAAATGAAACATAAGACTTGTAAATGACAATTAATGTTAAGTGTAAAATAAAACATAAATTTAAAAAATAGAACATAAGACTTCTAAATTAAAGGTAAAATAAATTAATTAATATAAAATTAATATATTAATTAATAAATTGATATATTACTGGTAAACACCATAAAAACTTATAAATATAACATAAAATTAGTATATAAACATTAAGTACAAAAAAAAAATGTAAATTTAGAAATGGAAAATAAGACTTGTAAATTGAAGATAAAATAAATTAATTAATATAAAACTAGTAAACTGATATATTATTGGTAAATAAAACGAAAACTCATAAATATAATATAAAACTAGTAAATCAAAATCAAGTGTGAAATAAAACATCAATTTTAAAAATGAAACAAAAGACTAGTAAATAGAAAGTAAAATAAGTTAATTAGTATAAAAATGGCAAATTGGTGTCTTACAAAACAAAATGAAAAATTATAAATGTAATATAAAACTTATAAATTAATATTAACTATAAAATACAACATAATTTTGTAGATTACACCTAATTAGAAGGTAAAATAAATAAATTAATATACGAGTTATAAAAAATTTAAAAAACTTTATAAATGTAAATAAAAGCTCATTATAATATTGATTACTTTATATATTTACTGATTTTATTTTTAAATTGAATAATGATAATTTTGGATTTATACAATGCATCTAATGTTTTATTACGAACAAAACTTATTCTCAAAATTAGAATTTGAAAAATTATTCTTTTAATATTTTCTAAAGTTGTTGTAAAATGAGATGATTTTGCATCATTTTAAACCTCCTCAACAACAATCAAATAGTCTCTATGTACAAGTAAGGAAAAAAGTTTAAACCTACATGAAGTATGTATAAACTCAAAAAATTAGATATAATTTTACTGATATATCATATATATGTCTAGGAATATAATAATATCTTATTCTCTTGTTTTGGCTTGATCCACATGAAAATAAATACTTTTGTTTTATAGAAAATAGAAAATAAAAGTTTATACATGTCATACAATGAATATAGAATTTATAGTTAAACCAAATCAATAAAACTTATTCCACTTATTTCCAGTACAATTTGTTTGATTTTCAATTAATGAGTGATTTTTTTTTTGTTTAATTAAAGTAAACGAATACGCTATTTTTCCCTAAACTTATATAGAAATCATGTTAATTACTTTTGATTAACACTAGAAAGTATACATTTAATAAAGTTTAAAATTATCATTTTTCACTTACAGTGTTGATAACATTGAACAATTTCATTATAGTATTTACCTATTTTATGAATTATTAATTTTTATGTGTTTTTAATTATGATTTTCTATGTTTCATAGGTAATTCCCTAAAATCATGATGGTTGGATCACAAAAATAGACGTGAAATTTGGATTTCAAAAACTTAGTAGACCGTTGGAGATTTTTCTAGCCCGTTGATCTGGCATTATTGCTGAATAGTTAAGATTGTGCCGCGTGTCCAAGCTTATGTTAGCACACCAAATTGGGTAGGTAAACTACCTTGACAAATGAGCTCAACCACTTAACAAATGAGCGAAAGATGTGTCGCGCTTTAACTTCAATCATAGCCGTTGATTATGTTGAATCTGATAATCCGTAACGGTTGTAAATTCTAGACCCTCGGATTGTACTACTAAATCTCATTTAAAGGTTGTGATTGTAAGCTCACCAAAATATCATGTAAACACCCACACTTGATCACTTAAAATTTGCCTATAAAAATGCAAGAGCTCTCACAATTGAGGGTATGCTACATTTTGGGAGAAAGAAGAAAATGAGAGAGAATTTGTGTTGCATTTTAGGGGTGAATATTTTGGGTGTAAATCTAAAGTGAATTTTAAGAAAAAAATCTCTTCTTTTTCCACTTCATTTTCAATTTTCGTATATTGTATTTTCCTTAAGATGTTCTCTGATACCAATTGAAAGTACGTGACTTGTTATCCGACAGTGCAGACCAGACTAGTGCCTATTCAGGATCACCTCTGGAATTTACGTCGTCGGTTTCCTGTCGATATACTCAAATAGGGAACCATAAAAACCTTTTAAAATAATTTTTTATCCCGGGTTATATAACCCAAAACAGACTTTCTTTTAGTCTAAAACAGGGTACCAAACCAGATAAGAAATCATCATAAGTTTTCTGATGCACATAATCCTTGCTAGAGGCAAGTGCAAAGCATACTTCCTTAAGTTTCAAAATGAACAAATTTAATTCTTTATTCTTTTTCTTTCTCTAGAGAGCTTCATTGGCAGAGAGAGGCTAGGAAGACATGCTTTAAGATCGGCTCATTGAATCCATTAAGCTTATAAAACAGTAGGGACATTCACTTGTAATGGAAGTCAAGATCCTTAGCATTAAGGGAACAGCATTTCATGGTGAGATAGTCTCGGCGTGCAGCCTCAAAGACTGCAGAGGGGTCGCCAAGGAATTGATCATGGATAACCGCAAGGGCACTGGAGACTTCTGGTAATTGAACAAACTACAATTGTCTGTAGTTGCCTAAAGAATCAAACCAATCTCTGAGACCACCCATAAAACGAGTAGCAAACTCTTGAAGGACTGATTGGGTTGTGGCTCCTGGACGTAGCATTTGAAGGTTAATCTAGACAGACATTTCATTAAGGCGATCACGCCATTTATGAGAAGGAATATCATCAAATGTGAACCATGGGCCATTTGAAGATTTATGACTGGGTGGGCTGGTTTGGGCTTGAGCTGGAGGAGGTTGATTGGTTGTAGAAGATTCAGGCATCTCCTCTTCAACTTCTGAAGGAATATCAACATATGGTTCTGTATGGGAGGTTTGGCCGTGAGAAGGGTGATCAGGTTGGGCCATCAAGATTCTGGTGATATCAGCATAGGACTTCTCAGAGTCACTTGTGGATACTGAAGATTCATCTCAAGCTATCGACTAGATTTGAATCAGAAGTTGGGTCATCTATAGTAGAAGAGTGGTCGACTGTATGGGCACTAAACTGGTGCATTGGTTGTTTATCTTTGGATTGAGAAGATGGTTGGGAGTCAGTTGGAGGTAGAGGTACTGGTGACGATGCCGGAGTATGACCATGAGAGTGTTGGCCAAGGATGGTAATGGATGATGGAGGAAATGTGACGGGTCGCGGTTGAGGTTTAGGCTTTGGTTTAGGTTTAGGTGGTGGTGGTAAGAGATTGTCTCCGAAAAGAGTATGGGTCATGCCAAATAACTTGGAAGGATCATACTGTCTGATAGGGGAAAGCATAGAGGCAAATGGATGATAAGTTGGACCTATGGAATGGATATGAGGTGAGGTGGTAAAAAGGGTAAGTCTGTGTTTATCAGCTTCAATCTGAGCAAGCTCAGCTTTTAAGCGTTTGATCTCCTTCTCCTTTTGATCAAATTCGGGGCCATAATAGTGCTGGGCAAGCATAGCTCGTAGTTCAGAATCGAGTTGGGTAACTCGGGACTGGAGATTTTGGTGGATCTGCTGCATTTGTGCAGAGACGGAGTCAACTTTTGTCTCAAGTTGTTCAGTTCGTAAATTGATGTTCTCAACTTTGGAGTTGATATTCAACAAAGTATCATTCTGTGCTCTGGCATTTTGGGTTTGCCAGTTGAGGATTGATTCAAAAGGTTTGGGAGGTTCTAGGTGGCCAGATGGGGTAATTGGTGAAGCGACAAAGGGTTTGGACACGACATTTCGTTGGGAATCTGTGTGTGTCTAAAGAAGGAAAAGAGGAAGAATACTCTGAAGAAGTAGAAGAAAACATCATACAAGTGAGTGGTGGTGTTGGAAGTGGGATCGGTGATGGAGTCTCAGATTTGCAATGCTTTGCAATCCATTTGAGTTCTTTTTGGTAAAAGGGTAATGGAGCTGGTGGAGGTAGAGGATCTTGTGGTGGTTTGGGATCATAGTAGTGGCAGGAAACTGGAGGTTTTTTCTTTTTAGGTTTCTTTTTCCTTGTGGTGGCATAATCATTGTCGTCATCCCAATCATCCCAGCAAGGACAAGTGGGGTCACACATGCCTGAGCCAGGGGCATCCCATAGGAAATGGCCATTGTGCTTGGTTGGATAAACAGGGTAGCCTTCAGAATTGAACCCTGTAATGGGCAGATCTTCTTGGGCTGTCTGAACAGTTGTGATCATTGAAGAATAGGTGAACGAGAGCCGAGGAGGCGCTTGTGGAGCACTGGGAGGTGGTTTGAAAGTCATTCTGACTGTGCCATCTTGTCGTCTTTCAAACATGCTTTCAGATGTCTGAATTGGAGCTGTATTGTTATGGAACTGTTCATAGTTGGAGATCCATTCAAGCGACATAAGCTTGATGAGCTCAGGACGGGGAATTTGTCTTGGGATCTGGATTATGGTGGGGATCTGGTCAGATTCGGCTAAGACCATGAGGGTATCAGAATGATGGTCAGGAATGGGTAGATCTAAGGCATGATTTTGAAGCCTATAGACCAATTGGTGGTGTAAGGTGGCAATTTTGGCAGAAGAAATTTGTTTGGCACCTTGAATTTGGACTTGAACCTTCAAGGTTGTGGGCAAGTTGGGATCTTGGAGAGAAAGGTTGAAGTTTGGGTAAAAGGTAAGTAAAACACTGCCGGCATGGAGGGTGGTGAGAACAGTGCCGATAACAGCATCTTGGTACTGTTTAAATCGGGTATCAAGCATAGCAATGTGAGCTGTAACCGGTAACCCTTTTCTTCCATGAAGAGTAAGGATTAATCTGATGCCTCCAAGATGAAGATGAGTATAACCTTCGCGTTTCCAGTTGGAGAGCAACTCGGAGGGAATCTCCAGGGTGACATATTGCTCAGCAGAGGTGGCTTGAAGAACACACTGATCTAGGCGGGAAGACTGGATATATTCTTTAAGGTGAGGGCGTCTGGTAGAGATGAGGGTGCGGATACTGCGGGTAAAGGAGCTAAGTCGTTTGTACAACTGATAAGGGCTAATAAGAGGGTATGAGGACTCACTGATTTGGGCTGATTCAGGGATATAAGAATATTCTACAAGGTTTTCAATCTTATTGGTGGTATGAGAAGTGCAGGATCTGGGCAAAGAAAGAGTAGACGAAAGAGTAACAGGATGAGAAGATGAAGTGGAAGCCATGAATGGGAAGGTCTCTCTGCGCCTGAAGGTCTAGAGAGCAAAACAGAAAAAGCCTTAAATTATACCATTTTGGTCAGGAAAACGAGGATTTAGAAAACAGGAAAGTTTCAAGGATGGGTATGGCTCTGATACCATTGAAAGTACGTGACTTGTTATCCGACAGTGCAGACTAGACTAGTGCCTATTCAGGATCACCTCTGGAATTTACGTCGTCGGTTTCCTGTCGATATACTCAAATGGGGAACCAGAAAAACCTTTTAAAATAATTTTTTATCTCGGGTTATATAACCCAAAACAGACTTTCTTTTAGTGTAGAACATGGTACCAAACCAGATAAGAAATCATCATAAGTTTTCTGATGCACAGGATCCTTGCTAGAGGCAAGTGCAGAGCATACTTCCTTAAGTTTCAAAATGAACAAATTTAATTCTTTATTCTTTTTCTTTCTCTAGAGAGCTTCATTGGCAGAGAGAGGAGAGAGGTTTAGGGATTCATAGTAATAAAAACACACGAGAGTTTTATTGCTTCAAACTTCTATATCTTACAAGCAAGGGGAGAATCCTTTATATAGGAGAATTCTCAGAGAAGATAGGACAAGACCCCTATCTTTTCTTTCAAAAGTAAAAAGACACGATAACAAGACACGTCATCATAGAGGATTCTTGAGATCATGACTTCTCAAGTGATCATGACATGTAGCACACCTTTTTAGAAAGCCAAGCCCACCGATCAAGACTTGGACAAATGGACAAAAGATAAAGCATGCTTACAAAGACTTTTACAACTGGCAAAAGCCAAGGCGTAAGGCAAGCCAAGACAAAACCATAAAGTAAAACATAATTATTACAACAAGACAAACTACTTTATTGAAAGCAACAAGACAAACAACTTTATAGAGATCGAAGATTCGCGGATGAGCTTTCGGTTTCATCGTCAGGTTGGATTTGGGAAAAAGGTTTTGGAGAGCTTTGGATGCTTCATGGGGACCAAGGGGGTAAGACAATCTCTTGATCCTAGCCTAGGTGATGTTTGAGTGGCTTTGTCAACTATAGAGGGTTTAGTGGCCGTGTCAGCTTTGGGAGGTTGGGATGAGGATCCTGGTTCATTCATGGATGGTTGTGGTTGTGGAAACTGTTGGAGATGTTGGCTGAGGGGAAGGAAATCTTAGATTTCATTGTCAATGACAGCTGGGTGAGATGCAGTAAACCATTCATATACCTGGTCTTGAGTCAAAAAGAGATTTGTATCGGGATGTTGGAAGTTTGGCCTGTGGATAATAAATACTGATGTGAACAGTGATGCTTTAGAGGCAGGCATACGTTCAAGATTGTAAATCTCTGACAATTGCTGTAGCTTTTTTCTCCACCATGGTATTGGGGAGAACCATTCAAGTAATGTTCAGGTAAGAGAGGTGGCTTTGTTTGGGTCAAGGAGATGTTCCAAAGTGGGAGTAATTGGTAGGACTAACTTAGTGGCATAAAGGACTGTTAGGCACCAGATGTACCATAACACATCTTCAGTGGTTTCTCTGGATGGATTAAGGGTTAAACCTGTAAGGAACAGATTTTCTGGGTGGAAGGAGGAAAATGGAAAGGGTTCTGTTACAAGGTATGCTTTCATGAAGAAGCGAAAGAGAGCTTTTCTTGCAAACTCTTGGATGGCAAAGATAGAAGAAAAGGTTTTATTAAAGGGAAAAGTTTTCTTGGTGAGAGCTTCTGGGGGTAATGAGGTAGCCTGGGAGTAATGAGGTAGCCATGAAGATGATCGGAAAATGGTATGTAGTGGAAAACAGGATGGGAGGTTTTGCTGGTTTTGAGAGTCTGGATAGCATATCAGGGATGAGGTTCTGGGATCCCTTTATATGCTTGACCGAAAAGTCATATTTGGAAAACCAATCTTTTAATCTGAGTAACATTTTTTCGAGAACAGTTTTACCTTTGAAATTGAGAATATTGGGAAAGGCTGAACTGTCCATACGGATGAGAAAATGGTGTCCAATCAGATGATACTCAAACTTTTTTATGCCATTCTTTACCGCTAAGATTTCTTTGAACACGCCATATGTAATGCTGTAAAATTGTCCACTAGCGTAGGCGATAAAATGTTCTATTCCATGGATTTCTTCAAGGAGGATGGCACCCCATGAGTCATCATATCGCTGCTGTCCATCGATAATAAACTTTAAAGGAGCGGATTTCTAATCGCTGAGTAGTGACATTTGTGGTTAGCATTCCACTCTGGGGGCTTCTTTTTCAATAAAGCCGAAAGGTGATGAGTGTAGTGATCCACATGTGGGATGAAGTCTCTGATGTAATTGATAATGCCGAGAAACTGTTGGATTTGCCTTTTGGAAAGTTGCTGATCTGGAAAGTGAAGCAATTCTTGGGCAATGTGCTTTCTTGGCTGGTAGTGTCCATCTTTGATGATCATACCAAGAAATTCAATATTATCTGTAGCAATGGTGCTTTTCTTGGCCGATAGCATGATTCCATGACTTTGGACAATATCATAGAATTGAGTTAACAGCTGGCGATGTTCATCATGTGATCCTGAAAAAAGCAAAATATCATCAATGTAAATTAATGCATGATGTAGAATAGGCTGAAAGATGTTGACCATAGATTTTTGGAAAATGGATGGGGCAGTTTTGAGGCCGAAGGGTAGGACTGTCCATTGGAAATGGGCATTTGGGATACAAAAGATAGTTTTGTAACGTTCAGAGGGTTTAATGCCTAATTGCCAAAAACCTGATTTTAAATCAAATTTTGAAAAGAGCTGGGCATTTTTTAGAAAAGTAAACATGCTCTGTCGGCGAGGCAAAGGAAATTTGTCATCTTGTAAAAACATATTGAGTGGCTGGTAGTCAATGACTAAGCATTTCTTTCCTCGGACAATTTCAGAATACTTTTCAACATAAAAGGCTTGGCAAGCCCATTGGGAATTTGTGGGCTCGATTAAACCTTGGGCTAACAGTTGTGAACATTCATTTTGGGCTAGGAGTAAGTCAGAAGGACTCATTCCTGGGTGAGTAGCTTTGGTCGGGTTTATGTCTTCATTTAGTTTGAAGGGTAACTTAATGAAGAAAGACTTGTTTTTCCACAAGGGAGTTGGATGGGTGAACTCAGAATGAGACTCTGGACAGAAAGGCAAAAGTTTGGTTGAAATATCCTGGTAAGACTGGGGAGTTTCAGACAAATTATAGAGTTTTAGAATGTCTGTGAAAGGTTTGAACATGGACTTGACTCGAATTCCATGGGGAAGGATTTGAAGGTGTTTGATTTGGCGAAGGATGTCAAAACCTAACAAGATATCCTTATTAGGAAGAGTTGAATCGATAACTTTGGTCCAAATGACACAATTGGGGAAAATTTGAATACCAATGGGCTTTTTGGTAATCAAAGAAGTGGTGAAGAGTTTGCCATTGACAGCTTTGAAATGTTCTTCATATTTGGTCCAGTGGTCTGGTGGGAGAATATAGGGGTTTAACATACTGCGCTGGGCGCCAGTATCAATGAGACCAATTGCTGGAATGGGCCTTTGGAATTTTGAGGGCAAGATCTGGAGTTTGATGGAGGGTATAGGGACAGTAGTGTCAAGGGACAGTAACTGTTGGTGGAAAATGACTTGGGACTGGTCACTGTCGGAGTCATCAGAGGACTATTGTAGTGCGAACACTGTTTCATCATTGGGTTCATCTTGTTCAGAGAAATAGAATTCCAGTTCATCCTTTTCTGGAGAGTAATCTGTAGTGGCTTGGAGATGCTCAACAAGGCGAATGGATTTTTCTCGCTTGTTGGGACAATCTTTGGCGTAATGACCTTTTTTCTTGCAGATGAAACATCTGCTTGATTTTTGCCTTTTGAAGTCTCTGGAAGAAGAGGACTTCTTTCTGAAGAATCTGTAAGGCTTTCTGGATCTGCGAGGTCTGGATGAAAATTCTGGATTTCTGAATTTCTTAAAATGCATTTTCTTTTTAGGACTGCAATCACAATCCTTTTTCTTCTTGCATTTGATCTGCAAATAAGGCTTTTTACAAGCACTCCGAAATGGCTCTTTGTCTTTCAACAGTTCTTTGAAAAACTGTTTCTGTTCGCAGAGTTTATCGAGACAAGTTTTGGCAAGCTGGAAGATTTTGCCAAGAGAGATGTTGTCAAGGGAAAGATTGGATGCTGTGAGTTCTCGCTGGATGTCGGGTTGGAGTTCATCTGGAAGAGAGATGTTCCTTTTAAATAAAATGAGTATTTTCCTTTTAAAAACAAGTGGCTAAATTTTCTAAACTGAGGTAAAAGGTGAAACTCAAGGATTCAAATAATAGAACTAAGTACTCTTTCAAGTGAGTTTTAAGTTAATTTTATTTGTTATATGTTTAAAATTTGTATTTTTTTCTTTATTGGTTACTTTTATGTCATGCTAATTTGTAAATCTAGATTTCCTTGAATATATATGGAATTCTAACATAATGTCGACACTCTAATATAGCTGTTACACATTAGATACTTGATCTCATATTTGTCCATACAATTAACTATCTGAACAAATGCAAAATATAAATATGAGAGAGTATTATGAATATAATTTGAAAATTGAGAGTGGATCTCGTAATTTCAACATTTTTCTAGATTGTTCCTTGTTATAGTTTCTTTTTATGCAATTAATTTTCGTTAAATAATTGACTACTAGATTTATAGATTTCCTATGGTTTGACCTCATACTCACCAGATTATTTTATAAATAAACACTAATATACTTAGGAATAATCAACACTTATGAGTCGTGTCAACTTTAGTAATTAATAGTTTTATTTATTTACTTGTTTTATTTTTCATTTTACTAGTCTTATGTGGAATTCATAAAATTTATATTTATCATAATTTATCATGACATTATAGAAATTTCTACCACGTTAATTCATTCCAACAAAAATCTTGAATAAATACAAGATACAATGTTTGAACTGGAGCCTTATGTTGGCTACATGAATGCTCTATTTATTATTATATGCTAACATTTTTTTAATCACTTTCATTATTGCAAATTAATATTGAAGTAACTTCGTTTAAAAAATAATTATTTCTTGCTTAAAAAAATATATATAACATGCTTAACCTCGAGGAAGAATAACTATCTACATTAAAAAATAACTCAAATTATAAGTTGACTTTTTATTGTGTTTAAAATAATTTTTTAAACGTTTCTTCGTTTAGGATTTGAATTTAATACTGAGTTAGTTAGTTCTTTATAATCACCTACCATATCTGTATATATAACAAGATATAGTTAAGGTTTGACTAATTTTATATTCTCTTCCAAATAACTATTAATGGTATATTTTTTAAAAAAATTAATAAGAAAAATCAACTCACCACCGTATCTAAATTTGTTTAGCCTCACTGATGTGCATGGTCAAGATATATCTTTGACGTGGCAATATCATCCAATAAAATTGTATTTACTGGCACATCACTGATTTGTGGTGGATTTTAGGGGTGAGCATTTTCAGTGTTGAGAGTGAATTTTAGGAAAAAAATCTCTTTCTTTTTCCCTTCGTTTTCTACTTCCTTATAGTTAAGGTTTGACTAATTTTATATTCTCATCCAAATAACTATTAATGGTATATTTTAAAAAAATTAATAAGAAAAATCAACTCACCACCGAATCTAAACTTGTTTAGCCTCATTGGTGTGCGTGGTCAAGATATATCTTTGACGTGGCAATATCATCCAATAAAATTGTATTTACTCGCACATCACTGATTTGTGGTGGATTTTAGGGGTGAGCATTTATAGTGTAGAGAGTGAATTTTAGGAAAAAAATCTCTTTTTGTTTTTCCCTTCATTTTCTATTTCCTTATAGTTAAGGTTTGACTAATTTTATATTCTCATCCAAATAACTATTAATGGTATATTTTTTAAAAATTAATAAGAAAAATCAACTCACCACCGAATCTAAATTTGTTTAGCCTCACTGGTGTGCGTGGTCAAGATATATCTCTAACGTGGCAATATCATCCAATAAAATTGTATTTATTGGCACATCACTGATTTGTGGTGGATTTTAGGGGTGAGCATTTTCAGTGTAGAGAGTGAATTTTAGGAAAAAAATCTCCTTTTTTTTTCCCTTCGTTTTCTATTTCCTTATAGTTAAGGTTTGACTAATTTTATATTCTCATCCAAATCACTATTAATGGTATATTTTTTAAAAAATTAATAAGAAAAATCAACTCACCACCGAATATAAATTTGTTTAGCCTCACTGGTGTGCGTGGTCAAGATATATCTCTAACGTGGCAATATCATCCAATAAAATTGTATTTATTGGCACATCACTGATTTGTGGTGGATTTTAGGGGTGAGTATTTTCAGTGTAGAGAGTGAATTTTAGGAAAAAAATCTCTTTTTTTTTCCTTTGTTTTCTATTTCCTTATATTGTATTTCACAAAGTTTATATAAAAAAAATGATTATTTTTCTTTTAAACATGAGTAGTTAATTTTTCTAGATTGATGTGAAAAGTGAAACTCAAGGATTCAAATCATAGAACTAAGTACTCTCTCAAGTGAGTTTTAAGTTAATTTTATTTGTTATATGTTTAAAATTTGTATTTTTTTTATTACTTTTATGTCATGTTAATTTATAGATTTAGATCTCATTGGATCTGTATGGAATTCTAACATAATGTCGACACTCTAATATAGTTGGGTCACATTAGATATTTGATTCGTATATTTATCCATTTAAGAAATCTGAAAATATAAATATGAGAGAGTATTATAACTATAATTTGAAAAGCCTGTAACCTTTGCATTTTTCTAGATTGGTCCTTGTTATAGTTTCTTTTTATGCAATTAATTTTTGTTAAATAATTGACTATTAGATTTATAGATTTCATGTGGTTCGACCTCATACTCATTGGGTTATATTATAATTAAACACTCTTATACTTGAGAATAATCAACACTTACGAGTCGTGTCAACTTTAATAATTAATAATCTTATTAATTTACTTATTTTATCTTTCATTTTACTATTCTTATGTGGAATTCATACAATTTAAATTTATCACGACATTATATAAATTTCTATCATGTTAATTCATTCTAACAAAAACCTTGAATATATACAAGATACAACAATCGAATTGTAGCCTTATGTTGACTACATGAATGTTCTATTTATTATTATATGCTAACATTTTTTGAAATCACTTTCATTATTGCAAATTAATATTTAAGTAACTTTATTTTCAAAAAAAAATTATTTTTTATTTAAAAAAATATATATAACATGCTTAACTTCAAGGAAGTAATAACTATCTACATTAAAAAATAAATTAAATTTTAAGCATGTCTTCATTTAGGGATTTAAATTTAAAATTGAGTCGCTTAGTTTTCTATAACAAGATAAGGTTTGATTAATTTTATATTCTTATCCAAATAATTGTTAATGATATTTTTTTTAAAAAATTATTAAAAAAAATCAGTTCACCGCCAAATCTAAATTTGTTTACTGTTTAGCCCTGCTGGTGTTCGCGGTCAATTTCTATGTTTGACGTGGCAATATCATCCATATGCGAAACACATTAATTAAGTACATAATTTTATTGGAAAGTGTGAGAGGAAAATGACTGGTCCAATCACCGATGTGACAATAAATACAAGATACAAGACGCGGTTTTCACAATACTTCCATTTTTAATACAAACTCAACAGCCATTGCATATAGCCGCTGTTTGTGCAGACAGAAAATCCCCCAACGCCACCAAACGAAACATCTAATAAATTTTTATACACATTTATCTTCTTCTAGCTTTTTATCTATCTTTATTTCAATTTTGAGTTTTTTTTTCCTTATTTTTGAATCTCTGTTCAATCTTGTTTCAGCCCTCTTTGCATATCAGTAAGTTAATGATCTCTCTATCTCTTTGTCATTGTTTCTTTGTTTTTCTTTCTGGGTATTGTTTTCCTCTCTCTCTCTCTCTCTTTTTCTTTTGTGATAATGCTTTTATAGTGCTTGGTTTCTGTATTTGGTTGTCGAATGTATGGCCCTTTTCCCCGTATTTGTAATGTTGCTTATGGAGGATGTTTAACTTTTATTATGCAATGATTTGGTTCATGTGGCCCCAATTTTTTTTTGTCAAATTTTGATGCTTGATAACAGAAAGATTCATGGGCGTGATTCCTTTTTTTAGGGTATTTGGAAGTTTAAATATTGGTGTTAATTTCCATATCATTTTGATTGAGGAAAAAAAATGGTGACTGGAATCCACACGTACATTTCCTGTTTTCATTCATTAAGTTTCCACTGAAATCACTAGGCCAGATTAATTTTTTGATTCTTTGAGGGAGATGCGTTAGGTTAATGATTAAAAATTAATCGTTAATTTTAGCTGTTTATTCATTGTGATTCTATGAGCATTATGTTGGAAAAAATCTTTTGACTGAAATTTTTTTTGAAGTTTGCGTATGATGTGTTGAACTTGGACTTGAATTTTGCATGTTTTTATTAAAGAAATGAATGATTTTATATCTTGGTATTT
Organism: Citrus cavaleriei; assembly: GCA_030448925.1. Classification (NCBI taxonomy): domain Eukaryota; kingdom Viridiplantae; phylum Streptophyta; class Magnoliopsida; order Sapindales; family Rutaceae; genus Citrus; species Citrus cavaleriei. The sequence goes on from JAUJEN010000643.1 coordinate 99,942, forward strand.
TTCACATCTCAATGTTTTTTTTCCCATTCTTTTTTTTTTGTTTTGTTTTGTCAGGAATCTGTTCCTGAAAGTAAAAATAAAAGCTCATTTGTATGCTTTTGTATCCCTAGTGTTGGTCTTGATTGGAATTCTTTTTTTGGGGGGGGGGGGGGGGAGAAGAATTAATTTTTCTTTCTTTGGGTTTAATTTTTGTTATGGATGCAGGTTTGAGAGATTCCATTAAAGTTGAGGGTTAGGTTATACGGCTATGCTGTAAAACTTGTTCCGATAATTTGCGTGGTTACAATGAATCATTTGTTAGTTTTCCAATTTAAATTTTCTTTACTGTTAAACCCTTTCTCGCCCTGCACTGCGTGAAAGAAAGTACTGCAATAGTACATATTTTGCCTGACATCTGAGTTACCAAGATATTTATGATGTAGCCATGGTATGGGAAAAGAGAATCCATTTAGTTTGTCCTAGATATTAGAATTTTGATATAACTTTTTTGCTCTTAAATGAAAGCTTAGAATTGTGTGTGTGCTTGAAGCATGCTTGAAATTGATATCCCTGAATATGACAGCTTACTGAATGCTAAAGTGCTCCTCTGTTCTTAGAGGTGCTGCATAAAGTTGAGTGTCGGTAGTTTTAGGGACCCATCTTGAATTATGCTGTGAGGACTTTAGTTGTCATCTTTTTTCACTTTTATTTGTTTGGGATGAAGGTGGGTGGGTGCTAGTTCTTTGTTCTTATCATCTATTAAATAGGTCAGTTGAAATTTGTTTGTGCTTGTTTAGTTAATTGACATTTCTTAGTCATGTCATTTCTAATATCATCATATCCTACAATTATCGATTTTACATAATTTGAACTTAAGTCTCTTTGCTTTTACTATTTTGCACCGTTTTAGAGGCTTAGGTAATGGAATCACTTGATTTAAATTTTGGCTTTGTAGTGGACTGCTTGCTCGTTGATCTTGCTCATATTAGCCATTTTGTTAGATCTCTTTGTTTCTGGGGCATGTGTCTACACTTTTTCTAGTTTATATTGACGAGTCTATATGCCTATTTCCATAAATAAAAACTAAGGAAACCTCTTTTTTTGTAACAGAGCACATACCCATGGAACAGAACCTCTTTGAGCCTGAGACAGGATATGCAACTGAAGAAGATGCTTCACTCAAGCAGAAATGGAGTCCCACCTCAGCACCTACAAATGTCCCAGAAAAAGATGGTAGCTTCTTTGAGTGTAACATTTGCTTAGACTCAGCCCAGGACCCCGTGGTCACCCTTTGTGGTCACCTGTACTGCTGGCCGTGTATTTACAAGTGGCTTCATGTCCAAACTTCCTCTCTGGATGCAGATGAACAACAGCAGAATTGCCCGGTCTGCAAGGCTAACATCTCTGTTGCTTCATTGGTCCCTCTCTATGGCCGTGGAGGAACCTCTTCTGAATCCGACTCCAAGAAGCCCAATTTGGGTGAGGTCGTACCAAGCAGGCCACATCCTTCTGCCTTGAACACTTCAGTTACTTCTAGTTCCACCTCCACAAGGCATCAAACTCAGCAATTACATTCAGATTTTTTTCAATCACAGGCACCAGCATTTCATAATCCACAGTACTTTCCTCACCATTACGGTAGTCATGCAGCTTTGGCGTCTTCTAGTCTTGGTGGTATGGCAACGATTAGTTTCTTTAATCCACTGATGGGAATGCTAGGAGGGATGACCTTAGAGAGGATCTTTGGGGGTTCTACTACAAGTTTGTTTACGTATCCATCTCAGTCTCTCTTGGTGAGTAACAATCCTAGAATCAGAAGACAGGAAATGGAGCTTGATAAGTCTCTTAACAGAGTATCCTTGTTCCTTTTCTGTTGCCTAGTCCTGTGTCTTCTTTTGTTCTGATCATTTAATCTTTTGGGTTAGTTCTTTATGTTGTAAAAGCTATGAAAGCCAGTGATTAGATTAACCACAGCACAGATGTAAGCATGCTGTTAGAATTTTTGTTGGAAACTCTATTGCTGCATGTAAATAATCATTAATCAGTTGTAATATGAAGCTTGCTATTTTCATCCGAGTTCTTCTTTATGTCTATAGATTCTATATCTTAAGCTAGTTGTTTCTGTGAAACATATGAGGGATAGCTACTGTACTTATAATCTATATACGTGAAAAGCCACCCAACCCAATAACAAATTTGATCAGATTCAATCAACTTCATTTGGAATGTTTTCACAGTGATTTTTGGAGCTGATTGATTAAAAAATATCATCAATGTACTGTCTCCAATGTTAAACACTTAAAGGCATATTGATTCATTGTCTTGTATTTCTGAGAATGATTTTGATCTAGTCCATGACCTATTATTAGTAAGTATTAGGAAAAGATTGTAGTAGATGCTTGATAATTATTGAGTGACTTATGCTTATTTGTGCAGAACGAAACAGGGCCTCGAATTAATAAAGCTTGAATCTTTATATATATAATTTGAAATTCAATTCTTACTGATATTACGTAATTACTTTCTATTCTTTTTCCCACAGTTATAAACGTACAACAAGCAATCCCTTGATTATGAAATTGGAAATTGGAGTCCTCTTCTCATTTTGAGCTTTGCATTAACCTTTACCGTCAAAGTTGTTCTCCAAAAAATCAATCAAGCATAATTTTGAAAGAATCACGTGCGCAGCAAGCAAAAGGCAGCTGCCCCTTTTTCCTCTTTGTGCCATCTTTATAAAAAGGCTCTTTAGTATGCATTACGCAAGTTGGGTTTGTTAACAACTTAAAACGACGAAACGACGAGTTTCAAAGATCGCTATGGGTGATGGTGATCGACATCACTGTCAGTTACTCAGTTATATCGAGCTTCTGTATCAGCCTTTTTTATTCTATCCCTTATGGCCTATATACGGCGCCGGTCTCATTGAACAAGAAGATAATTTTTTGGCCGTTAGCTTCAAAGTCCAAACGTTCCATTTTAGTTTTCAAACAAGAGGATAATTTACAGTTATGCATACTTTTCTTTGCATTATTGATCATGATGTCAGAGTAGATATATTTAATGCCAGCAGTGCTACAATACTTGATAATTTGGCCCAACTGGTGTCCGAACAGACACAGCCAAAATGACGTCGTTTTCATGCTTACTCTGACACCTCTTTAGACATAAATATCAACAAGTAAAAAAATTTTAAAAATTTATTATTATTATTATTATTTAAAAAATTTAGAAAGATGTTCAAGAGCAATTATTAATCATAACCGATAGGGCTCTTTGAATATATTTTATTTATAATCTGATAGGGATCCAAATACATCTTCTATATACATTTATAGAATAATCAATTTGTCAGTTACATTAACATTGAAAAATTAAGTTCAAATATTTTTCTTTTATAAGATGCTCCATGTTGAGTGTTAGAAAATATATATTTATAAAGAAGAAAATCATCATTTTACACTTCAAGTTTTACTAACACCCATACTTTTATGTATTTAAGTTTCTTGTCATTTAATTATGTGTGTTGTATTATAATTAAGTATTTTATGTATTTAGAGGCGTCATGTAGTCGTTCATGATGAGCAGAGATCGGATTAAGCAGGCATCACTTTTGAGGAAGCTGGGATGGTCGAAAAGGAGGAGTATAAATTGAAAAATGGCGTTCGCATATGCGAATCTGCATTCACATTATGACCTTTCACATAACGTCGGGATCGATGACGTAGCGTTGACTTCAATGTGGCATTGATTGATGAAGTGTCGTTGATCTTGTTTAAAATTTTATGTTGATTCGTGACGTGGCGGCGTGTTAGTGGACAAAAATTACAGCGTCTGATACGTGCATATCTGACAAATTATTTTCAATAAACCATTCTTTATTCGGCCAAAGTCAAACGGTATTCAATGCCGTATTAAACCGCCGTCGTTGGATAACGTGAATCCTGGATCCAAATGTTTTTTAATCGATGGTAGCGATTCTTTCGATGTATCTATAAAGGGGTCTCCACTGATATTTCCGAATCTATTTTGACTCCCATTTTTCAATTTCTTCTCTCATCTTGTATTTTCTACGTATTTTAATAAATTTTCGTTTTCACTTTTTCGTTGATTATAGTGGTAATTTTCTTTTCGTTGGGTTGAAGGTGAAGTCTCAACGATGTGTGCAGCTTTATTTGGTAAATTTATTTTCTCTTCCCTCTAATTTTGTGGATGTTTTGAAACTTACGAAATAATAATAATCTTGTCAGAATCTTGATTACGTTTCTCATTCCCCTGAAGATTGTTATTATTATTTAGTATGACAAAGCATATCGATTAGAGTGTGGTTCGTGGTGGGATTCCCTCGATTTAATTGGCGTTAATAAGGAATATTTACTTAGTGCGTGTTGACACGGATTGAGATCTTGACGTCGTTTGATCGATTTCTCTTCATTTATTCTCGCATTTCAATTCGATTTTGGATAATCTAAATCAAACTTTCAAAATCTAACCATATACAAAATTAATTCTACATAATTAGAATCAGCGCCTCATAAGTGGGATCGACCATTAATTATTCTGATAATGATAGATTAGGTAGCTTCAGTTGATAAAATTTTTGACAGTTTTGGGCCGAAATTTATGTTATTTTAATTCTGATTAATTTTGTGAATAATTTAACAATTGTTTTCTTGTAATTTTTTTCATTAAAAAAAAGAAAAAAAAATGAATCTACATTTAGATGTAAGAATTTCTTTTCTTTTTCTCTTCTTTAAAATTCTGTAATTTAATTTTTAATTTAATTTTTTTTTGTAATTTTTTGTTTATCTTATTAATTTATTTTTAGTTAATTTATTTCACGTATTTGTTTTGAGTGTGTTTTTTTTATAAAAAGATTGTAACAGCGTAATAAGGTTAGTACTGTAATTTCTCATTCTTGTTTATTTTGTTCTCATTTTTTTGTATTCATTGCATGCATGGTCGAAGGTCATTATTGTCTAATCTTGAGCATATAGACATTGAATTAGAAAAAAACCTGTAGCAGCGTTAAAAATAAAATGGATTTTGCAACGACCAATTATGCGAGGCCATTTTAAGGAATTCTTTAGTCCTTAAATAATTTGAACACGTCATGCGTAAGATCTAGAATGTAGGCTGTAGGGTTTTGAACTAAAACATGTCTTAAATTGTCTTCAACATTCTAAGCTAAAAATGAGGCCGTATAATCATTTGAATAATTTTCATGCTGTTTGTCAAACATTTAGATATGAGAATGTTGTGGCAGACCATCTCTCTCGTCTCTATTTTGACACAATTACAGAACCATTAACATTGAATGAGTCATTCCTAGATGAACAATTGATGAGTGTGGAAGTATTACCATGGTATGCTGATATTGTTAATTATCTTGTTATAGGTCAACTTCCAGAGCATTAGACCAAAAATAAAAGCCAAATTTTTAGAAATAAAAAATTTCTTTTGGGATGACACTTTATTTGTTCAAGTATTGTGCGTATCAAATGTTAGAGCGATGTGTCACCAAGTGAAATTCAAAATACCACTTTTCATTCTACCATGAACAAGTGGAGGCCATTTATAAGAAAAACGGTATTAAAGTTTTACAATGTGGTTTACATTGGCCAACTATATTTTGAGGCCAACCTGCTGCATTTCCGTTTTCATGTGATAGATGTCAACGAATGAGGAGCATTACATGAAGGAATATGATGCCACTAAATCCAATTTTAGTGGTTGAGATTTTTGATATATGAGATATCTACTTCATGGGATCATTTCCTCATTCTTTCGGCCATCAATGCATATTGGTTGCTGTTGACTGCGTATCAAAATGGGTAGAAGCAATTCCATGTAAAACCAATGATCACAAGGTGGTGATAGGATTTTTGAAAAGTAACATTGTTTCACGCTTTGGATTCCCTCGAGCGATAATCAGTGATGGTGGTACCCACTTTTGTAACAAAGTATTCAAAACTCTTTTGATAAAGTATTCAATCACTCACAAAGTGGCGACCCTATATCATCTGCAAACCAGTGGCCAAGTTGAGATCTCTAATTGAGAAATAAAACACATATTAGAAAAGACGGTGATGCCATACAGAAAAGATTGGTCATTAAGACTTGATGATGCATTATGGGCATATAGAACGACTTTCAAGACCCCGATTGGGATGTCACCCTACATGCTAGTGTATGGAAAAGCTTGCCACCTACCTATGGAACTCGAGCATCGTGCATATTGGGCCATCAAGAAATTCAACTTTGACATGCAGCAAGCTAGCTCAAAAAAAAGATTACAACTAGCAGAACTTGAAGAAATTCGCAATGATGCATACGAAAATGCCAAAATTTATAAGCAGCGAATGAAAGTCTTCCATGACAAGCAAATTATGAGAAAATCTTTCACTCTAGGTCAGAAAGTGCTTTTATTCAATTCTCGCTTCCTGGTAATTAAGTTCTTTTCGTTAGTGCGGCCCGCTTTATTATTCATCTTGTTTTTCTAGAATGAGTGAAATTAAGACCTAAGAAGCGGTCGCGTTTAAAGTTAATGGTCAAAGATTAAAGCCATATCTAAGTACCAACCACGTAAGAATAATCTGAAATAAATTTGAGTGGCCTCTAGGATTTGAATTGAGTTTTTTTTTAACTTGATTTAATTTTTTTCTTTCTTTTTATTATTCTTTTGCTAATTGAAATTATTTTTGCATAAGTTTGTTTGTTTAACTTATTAAGTTTTCTCTTATCATTGTTAATCATGAGTTAGTAAATTTTTCTCTTGAACATTCTTAAACCACTTCAGCGATGTAAAATCTCATCTCGAAAAGCGGTTCGATTTTGTAAAACACATCGTATTTGGGCTCTGCAACCACAGGAGTTAGTATTCTATGTTGAGAATTTAGAAAGCCAAGCTTCGAGACATTGAGAAAAATTACGCAATATCCGGTTGGAGCTTGAGGTAAATTGATAAGAGGGCGATTTAATTTTCTTTGTGTGTTTTAATTTATTTTTCTATTTGTGTGCTTTAGTTTGTTACCGGTGAAGTGGCGGATATACTTTCCGTGACAATCAAGTCGGTAACCGGTTCGTAATAACTAATATTTCGAGGCGAATGTATGGACATAAATGAGATTCTGTAAAACTTCGATTCTCTTCACTTCGCCGAGATATGCCCTCTTCACAATCTATAAAGCTTGGTCCGAACATATGCGATTGCTCGTGAGGAATAACATACTGCGACATCCGTTGGTTAGTTGTCGAGGTTAAAATGCGATTGGCGGGTGAGTTATCTCCAAAATTTATTGCATACATGCACGGTTGTGGTAAAAAATTATGCAAGAAAGCTGAAGAATTTACATTCCTTGTCATAAATGTGCGAGAATGAGATCTGATAAAAACACATGTTCTTTAGGAATGGTGTCGATATGAGGAAGATAAGATTGATTCATTAGGGATGACTTGAATAAAGTCATTGGATGATATCATACATCTCTTGAAAGCGCATCCATTGGATATAATGAGGGCGATTCTCAGGTTATGACCATTATTCGGAAGAAACCGGCTCCACCAAATTGTTAAGATAACTAGAGAATCGCTCCTTTGCCGTATCGGTGAATGCTCTTTCATCCGCTGTCTTAAATATGACTTTTTGTTAAGCACTCAAAAATTATTTTGAGAATATTCCAATAAGCGATTACTGATAGGCAATTCAAGAAACGTTTGTGTCTACGGATTTAACTATGGCAAATATAAAGAGTTAGTTGAAGCCATAGATCTTGGTTGAGCATGTGAGAGAAAATTACACTTGGTGTATGGAAGAGGTAGCAGGGTTATCAAAATTGATCTCGTAGGAAAAGGCGCTTTTGTTAAAGGAAGTCAAGTGTTAGGCATCATCCCAAGAGCCCTAAAACCTTTAGGCGTTTTGCTGATCCATGGAGAAGAGTTAGTCGTCGGTATCTGAAAGAATAACTTAAATGTAATCATCTAATGCTTTTATTTTCCTTCAGGAGATCTTGCAGCTAGAGGCACTTATCACACTAGCATCTTGAGCCCATCTGCGCGTTCATGGGAAATCAATTGGTTTTGTTAAATGTCGATAATTTTTATGATGATTTTATCGTATTTCTTAACCAGTACAATAAAACTATTTCATTCATTTCCACGTGAAAAAGCTTTTTATTTGTTCTCGCTAATGAAGCTACGATGCATTCTGAAGCTTATAAACCGGAGCAAGACCCCTGGACATTGGTGTTGGAGGGTCCAAATAATAGCGAACGATGGCATAAAAAATACAAATTAGATTTAACTATCCGCAAATATTTTCTTACGTGTTCTAGGGTGATGTCTTAAGCTTCTACTCCTTTAAAACATTGAGGGACAATGTTTAGATTGATTAGGGGAGGAATGATGACAATTATGGAATCTTGGTTAAGTTTTTACTAATTTTTTGTTATAGAAACTAACTGTTGCTAACTTTTTGTGTTGAAGATGATTGAATATGGAGTGTAGTTACTCTAGAAACGCATCTTCTTCGTTAAAAAAAAAAACAAAAAAAAAATTAGATATTTTCTTTTTCTTTATTATTTTTTTTTTACAATAATTTTTTTTTCTTTCTAATTTCTCCTTTATCAATATACACTTTCAAATTTTTTGAGTCAAAGATGGCTGAATATGGAGTGTAGTGCCTCTAGAAACGCATCTTATTATTTTAAAAAAAAACATTTCTTTTTCTATCATTTTAAGTGTAACTTTTCTAATTAGTTTTTACGCATCGTTTCACATTTACGCATGCGTATTTTCCTTTCGTGTTTAGAATAGGTTGGGTGGTAGAATGTAGTTTAAAAAAATAAAATTATTTGATTTGTTTAACGTTGGATGACATGGTGAATTTCAAATTTTAGTATTTGTATTATCTTTTAGTGCTTAAAGTGATGTTCTATGTTTCTACTCTACGTATTGATGTCGAGACAAATATATGAGTTCTTGAAGAATGAACATGTGTAATAAGTACCAAAGTGAGTTTTTGAGCTGTCATTTTTCTTGGAGAGTAACTTGGTTTACGTTCTTTTATCTCTTAGCAGGTTTATTATTTTATACGATCTCTACCGAATTTCTTTTGAGTTAACCTAAAAAAATTGTAAAATTAAAAAAAAAATATGTGTTGCTACATTTGGAGGCTATCTAACTAGTAGATATGGAAGATTATTTAAATAGTAAAAGGCGATGGAAAGGCCGTATGTTTGATCCGTTTGATCCTTTTTAAGCCATCCAACTTTTATGAAATATCCATAGATTAACTTCTTTTGAGCCTTTAAAAAAAGCACTAACAGTCATTTGTCGTCTTGACCCTCCGGTTTGGAGTATTACCCGATATCTTACAAGTTCCATCACTATTTATGTTTGAGAGAATGTAAATAATTATTTTATTCGGTGAAGTTGTGCTTAAAGCAAAAAAATTGTTGTTAAAAAATAACAATAATAGGTAAAATCGCCTTACAAAAAAAAATCAAAATAAAAATCTCTGTTTTTTAAAGCATCTGCTTGTTTTCCTTATTTCCTCGTTTGTTAGCCATATTTTAACCTACGTTACATCTGTCTAGTCGCGATTTTAGGAGCTATAGTCGATTAAAGGCTAGTTATATGATAAAAGATGTAGTGGTGCATAAAAAAAGCTAATAAATCAATAAATTGGGTTGACTAGCATTTTTATTTGACTTGAGATCGTATTATTTTAATATTTCTTTCGTCCATTTGGTGAGAACATGTGACGTCACTTCTTTATTATTTCTCTCGATTAATTCGTTGGGTGACTATTTTATTGGGTTTAATTTAACTTTGTGAAATGTAATCACTTACTTGGTGAAGATTTTGGGGTTTTGTAATTCTTGAAAGTAAACATGACAAAGTCCTTGGGTTGATTCATGTGATGTTTAACTTTAGGAGATAGCTTATACTTTTATTTAACTTCTTGTCGTTAGTCGATTGAATAAGCATGATTGTTAAAAAAAATCATTTTGGATTTGAATTTTTGTTTCGCTTTATTTGCTAAGGGACTAGTAATAATTTTGGTTAATGGTGTGTTGAATGTTAGAAAATATATATTTATAAAGGAGAAAATTGTCATTTTACACTTCAAGTTTTGCTTAATACCACTAGCTACTTTTTTATGTATTTAAGCTGCTTGTTATTTAATTATGTGTGTTGTATTATAATTAAGTATTTTATGTATTTTAGGGCATCATAGTCATTTACAATGGGCGAGAGATTAGGCAGCAAGCGAACATCACTTTTGAATTCGGAATGATCGAAAACCTTGGGAGGGTATAAAAGGAAAAATGTACACGGTTCGTATGGTCTTATTAGCGTATCTGATGCATGCATATTCGCATTTGATTCGCGTAGGCGGATTGATGACGTGGCGTTGTGATGATGTGACGTTGGCCCGATGAAGGTGTCGCAATCGCATGTTGAATTTAAAATTATATCTTATCGCTGTTGTTGATTGATGATGTGTGTGTGTTAGTGAAGCCAAAAATTACAGCGTCTGATTACATGTATATACACGCGATTATTTTCAGCCAAACCACATTCTTTATTGACGAGGTCAAGCCGTGTCACTATTCAAACCGTCTTGTTGGCCCGATGGCCCGATGATGGCGGCATAATCGCAGCGTCAATGGCTTGTTTTTAATCCGATGTATGATTTCTCAATGTATTTATAAAAGGGGCCTCCCCTCCCCCACAATTGGATATCTACGAATCATTTTGGACTCCGTTTTCGTAATTCCTTCTCTATCTTGTATTTTCTCATTTTAATAAATTCTCATTTTGCCCCATTATAGTGGTAATTTTCTTTCAAGTTTGGGTTGGGAGAAGTCTTGACAGCGTGTATCGTAGAACTTTATTTGAGTAAATTTATTTTTCTGCTTTTCCTACTAATTTTTGTGGATATTTTGACTTCTACCGTTGACAAATAATAATAATCTTTGTCTGAATCTGCCAGTTTCAGCATGGCACTGGTCTGAGTTATTATTATTTAGCGACAATCTTCTTAGCGTATATTGATTAGAGTGTGTTGGTAAATTGGTGTGGATTCTCCCTTCATGATTTAATTGGCATTAATAAGGAATATTTAGCTTGTAATTTGTGCGTGTTGATCTGGATCAGGATAAAAGTAAATTCGTTCGATAGATTTCTGTTTGATTTGATACCATGATTTCAATTCGATTTTGGGATAATCTAAATCACTTTCGCATGAATCCAACCACCCTGCAAAAATTAATTCTACATACAATTAGAATCAACATTTCGTGGAATCGGCTCGTCGTAATTTCAATACGATACCAATGAGATTAGATGTGACGCTTCTTGATTGATAAAATTTATCACTCCATTGATCAATTTATTAATTAAGCTTTGGTCTTAAGGCCCTCTTCTATATCCACCACATGCCCTTTAATGTTAGAGGAATATTTTTATATCTTAATGAAATCGACAAAAATGTCTATAAAATCAGTTGATAGCTGTTCAAGCTTCTTCTTCAGAATAATGATGATGATGATGATGATGATGATGATGATGATAATAATAAGAAGAAAAAGAAGATGAAGAAGCTTCGTATTTCTTGAAATATAATCAAGGAACAATTATTTGTAGCCTGTTAATACATTCTCTTGCTTCCTCCACAAGAAACAGAAAGAGCCCAAGATATGTAATTTTATCTACCAATAAGTCTCCCCTTTTAACTGTAATTTGCATCACATTCCTCTCCCAAGATCATTAATATTTTATAACATATTAATATTTTTTTTTTATCACAAATACCTTTGCCTGTAATATTAAAAATCTGCAATTTGTAATATTTTATAAGCATACATCTGCTACTTATTTAAAAATCTTTGGTATCAATAAGTGTTGAACCTCATGAACGATTTAGAACAACTCAAAACAGGTGCTTAGATCGTTCACCATCTGGACAACACGTAAAGAATCCAACTCAATAATTAGCAAAGTCAAAGCAATTCCTCCAAAAAAAGTGGTATGTTCAATTGTTTTAATCTATTAGTACTCTTAAAAAGGTAAGCCTAATTTTTGTTTAAAATTATTGAAACGAGATACGTATAGAATTTTTTTTTTTAATTTTTATCTTAATTTTTGCATATATGGGAAGTAACCCACCTCAATGTGCTATAGTTTGTAACTCATCATTGAAAATTATAACTTCTAAAAGAAGAGAAAATTTATTTTTGCAAGACAGATTAAAAAATTCGAACTTTTGACTTCAATAATGAAGCAAGAATGTACTCACAGACCTCTACCTGGAGAGATCAATCTTAGTTTTCAATTGTACGGATCTCTTCATGTTAATTGACCTCGATCTACATTCCACATTGAGCAAAGCCATTTCATGTAATTACTTTTTAAGATTTTGTCAAATTTTTTTTTATTTTATTTTTTGTCTGAACCACGAGGTAGTCTTGAGTGGATCCCAATTATAGGAGATACTTTTAAATTCGTCTGTAATCTAGTGTCGTATTCCTGTATTTGGATCGAATAGTAAGATAAAAGTTTTTTTTTTTTGCTCATTGTACAACAAACACAGACAAAACATGCGGAATCATACTAGTTCATGGCATTAAGACATAAAATGATCCTGGAAACTAATCACCGACACAAGACTTAAAAGCAACGAATAAATAAAACACTACGCATCACATGCACATGCATTAGTGCTCTCACTGTCTCAACTGTTATCCCTAACCTTACTCATTTTTCCGTACTTTATAGGACGTGAAAAAAACGCGGCTTCATACAATATGCAATTTTATTTCCTATTTTGTCAAATTAAATCCGCCATGCAGATGTATATTCACACACGAATCTCTTAATCCTCTTTTGGAAAAATCATTCTAATTTCTAACATGCAATCACCGACAACCGCGTCACGAAAGTCTATATAACAGACGCTTTTCCATGCTGAATTTATTCATGTGTCTAACTAGCTAGCTAAGATATCTCTTTACAAGATAACTCTTAAGCTTTATCAGTTTGGTACTGTGTTTGTTTCCTGAGAAAAACCGATATATGGGTCCAGTTGTTGCCGTTGTTCCTCCTCGATTTTGGCACTTTTTCTTGATTTTGAGTATGGGTTTTGTGGGCATCAATGGCCAGGTTAACCGCTGGCTTAATGCTCATGCTACTTACTATGGCGCTGATCAAAGCCCCTCCACACTTGGTAAATATTCTAATTAATTATTTGCATCCACAAACTAGTTATGCTTCTGTATTGTTCCTTTCGTTATTATTTAATGGTGCAAAATTTATATGTCCTATATATATATATATATATAATTATTTTCAAGTACGGCACCCTCATTTTTTTTTAATGCGAGAATCTTTGTTAAGCGTAGAACATGGGGAAGCAATAAATTATTTTTAATACATTATAAAGTCGTGCGGTTTAATAGTATTAGAATCTGATTATAAGCTTCTGTGAATTTAAAATATGTCATGAAGAATGAGATATTAACCAAGAAGGATTATATATATATATAGAGAGAGAGAGAGTTTAAATTTATGTAAATATTTGGATTGATAATTCTATAACAATTAATTAAGTTTAGATTTATGAAAAATTCTATGCGTACTTTGTGTTATCACATGGAAGGTGCACATCAATTTATTATAAACAATTTATGTAAATATTATTAGGAGGAGCTTGTGGGTATGATAACACAATCCACGCTGGATTCGGAGTGAACACAGCCGCCGTGAGTGGTGTTCTTTTCCGGGGCGGCCAAGCCTGCGGCGCTTGCTACCAGTTGATGTGTGACCACAGGGCCGACCCCAAGTGGTGTTTGCGCCACGCCACGGTCACCTTGACAGCCACCAACTTCTGCCCTCCGAATAACCACGGGGGTTGGTGTGACCCTCCCCGCCAACATTTTGACATGTCCATGCCCGCATTCTTCCGAATTGCACGACAAGGCAACGAAGGCATTGTTCCCATACTCTATAAAAGGTAACCATAGAATATACGTTATATGTTATAGCTAATATCAAATTCGCATTTTAAAATGTGACGCACATCATTCGTTATTAGTAATCACGAAAGTAATAGCTTATGCATATTGCGTAGGGTGGCGTGCAAGAGGAGAGGGGGAGTGCATTTCACATTGAAGGGGCAGTCAAATTTCAACATGGTGATGTTCTCAAACGTGGGGGGAAGCGGGGACCTGAAGGGCGCATGGGTTAGAGGGTCAAGGACAAAGACATGGATAGCCATGCAAAGAAACTGGGGAGCTAATTGGTCCAGCAGCGTCGACCTTCGAAACCAAGGATTGTCTTTTAAGCTCACTTTGGTTGATGGAAGAACCCAACTCTTCTTCAATGTTGTGCCTTCTTCTTGGAGTTTCGGCCAGACTTTTTCTTCCCAAAATCAGTTTTATTAATGATCTTCATAGTTAAACAGATAATATATTTACTCATTACCTTGTCCAAGAACTGACTCTTTTTTTTCATGGTTCTATAGGACATGCAATTGTAATACATTTTCATTTTTTTCTTTTCTGGCTCTTAAAAAGTGGGAGCAATGATTTCTGTATTTGTTGTTCTATTCAAAATTATCAATAAATTTTAATAGACAGAATAATTTTTTCTACTGACATTTTCCCTTTCATATTGTTCAATTACATTCATTTAATTGAGATAATAAAATCTCATATGTTAAAAATGAAGAATTTAAAAGTCGAACCGGCTCATATGAGTGGGAGAGTAGATTGAATTGGCGTTAGGCTAATTGAGGGGAAAAATATATATATATATCTCGAAGTTTTGTGTTTGTGAATGGAATAAAACATGAAATATCCAAATCTCATTTCAGCATTGTCCATTAAAACTGGCCTGCCAAAAAATACAAGGCCTTACAAAAGCCCAAAGCTGCCCTTTATTGCCGTGACTGAAGTTTTATAACAGATTTTGATTTTATGCCCAAATTGACCACGCGCTATAGCAACAAACCCTGGTGAAAAACCCTTGCAACGAAAGATTTGTCATTGGCGCAATTTCCCAAACAGTTTCTTCCCACTCTAATGGCATCAAAGCTCTTCTCTACAATCTTCAATAACAAACGGAACTTCACAAAAACAAACTTAGAAATCTTTACAAGAGCATACAGAGCGGTCAAGCCTGTTGCAAGAAACAATCTTTACTCAAGAATCAGTCCTCTTGGTGACCCAGATGTGAGTCTAACCCCCGTTCTTGATCAGTGGGTTTTAGAAGGCCAAAAGATCAGTGAACTTGAGCTCCAGCGCATTATTCGCCAATTGCGCTCCCGCAAAAGATTCAAGCACGCTCTCCAGGTCCACTATTTTAGCCCCAAATAATTGTCTATTTTGTATTGTATTGAGAAAAATTGAAATTTTTTCACTTTCCCACTATTTTTTTGTTATCAGTTTCTGTTATAATGTCCAAAATTATTTGTCAGAGCTCAACTTAATGCATTATAGTTTAATTCTGTAGCTAGTAGGTTGGCATGAACCATGTACAAAATGATTCTGTCAATCTTATTTTCTGATAAGATTGGGATTTTTATTTTCGAGAGGCCATATTGCGATTATTTTGCTGCAATCTTTATGCACTTTTTTGCTCATAATGTTGATCTTCATAACATGCTTGGCCGCCCCTAAGTCCCTGTTACTGAAGGAAAATAGACACCAGCAGCAGCGAGTTTACCCCTGTCCCTTGATTCTTTTTTTCTGTTTCTCTCTCAGTACCCAAATGCTGTTGCATATGCTTGCTTGTAAATTGGCATTGGATTCATTGTGGTGCAGGTTTCTGAATGGATGAGTGGCCAGGGCCTTGCGTTTTCAAATGCGTATTGATCATGCTGTACAGTTGGATCTGATTGGGAAAGTTCAGTGGCTTAGAGTCAGCAGAGACTTACTTCAATAGCTTGAATGACGAAGATAAGTTGACAAACTTTATGGCGCTCTGCTGGTTGTTATGTCAGAAAGGCCTTGTTGTGAGTCTCTTTACGCTTATGCAGAAGATGAAGGAGATGGGTCTTTTAGGAGTGCTCTCAATTATAATGGCATCATGTGCCTATACACGAACACTATGCAGAAAATCCCTGATGTTCTGTTAGACATGAAGGAGAATGGTGTCTCCCCTGACAATTTTAGCTATAAATTTGCATAAATTCTTATGGGGCAAGATCTGAGCTTAGCAGCATGGAGGAATGTTCTACAAGAGATGGAGAGCCAGAGTCACATCTCCATGGACTGGAGTACTTATTCCACGGTAGCTAATTACTACATCATAGCAGGTCTTAAAGAAAGCAATAATCTATTTGAAAAAATGTGAGAGATATTGTATCTAAATCTAAAAGATGCCCTAGGCTATAATCACTTGATTTCACACTATGCAAGTCTCGGAATAAAGATGAGATGATGAAGTTCTGGGGTCTCCAGAAAATAAGAAGAAGCAACTCAATAGGGATTACATAACGATGCTGGGTAGTTTAGTGAAGATTGGTGAACTCGAAGAAGCTGAAAAAATGCTTGAGGAGTGGGAATCGTCTTGTTACTGTTATGATTTCCGAGTGCCAAATATAATCCTTTTGGGATATTCTCAAAAGGGAATGATTGAAAAGGCTGATGCCGTGCTTAAAGAAATAGTCAAAAAAGGGAAGACTCCAACTCCGAATAGTTGGTCTATTATTGCTGCAGGATATGCTGATAAGAACAATATGGAAAAGGCTTTTGAGTGCATGAAAGAAGCCCTAGCTGTGCATGAGGAAAATAAATTTTGGAGGCCAAAACCTTCATTGGTGTCTAGCATATTGGATTGGCTGGTGATAACAGAGATGAAAGTAGAAGCTTTTGTAAGTTCACTGACAATAAAGGTTCAAAAAGAAACATGTATCATGCCTTGACGGGCACATATCAGAAGCGGGCAAAAGTGGATGGGCTGTTGGAGAGTATGAAAAGCTGATGATATTGATGAAGACAAGTAAATAAAGGCGATCCTTAGTTCAAGATCGTGATAGGGGTGGCGTTTGGTAGCTGCTGCTGGTATTCTTTACTAATCCGGGCATCTTGAGCTTCAGTTCATTCCACAACTGGGTGATGGTTCTAGCTTCACAGATGATTCTGATATTTTCTCGCAATGTGAATATAGAATCAAGAGCAGCACTGAAAAGTGATTTCCGGAACTGATGTAAGATGAATGATTCATCACATTTCGATTTGCTGTAGAGATTGGATTCATTTTGGTCAATTGAGAATATATTTATTCTTGATTACATGATTTCATTTTTTGTACTACAGTAGAATCTCAATAACTTAATACTTGATAAATTGATAAATCAATTAAATAATAGTTTTTGTCCGTCCCCATTTAAGGCCAAGTGGCCAACTTGGTAAATTAATAATTCAATAATTTTATTAGACATTTTTTTTTCAAAAAATCATATTTGCCTTTGGGACCCGCTTATTATATAAATTAATAATTACCTAATTTGAAACTAAATTTACATGATAGGTCATGCGGCTTCTGTAAAATATATTCTCAGTGTTGTTTGTTGCTTTTTAGAATTTATTTGAAATTAGATTTCATTTGTAACTCTTTTTGTAATGTAAAATCCAGTTTGTATTGTCGTTTTGCAACAAGTGTGAGAGGGACTCTATATGTCATCTTTAGTATAGAAAAATAAATACTATGTAATATTATAATTACTACCAAAGATAATTAATTACTATTCAAATAAAATATAGCAAATACTAAATTAAGGTAAATAAATGCTATAAATGTGATCATATTTTCCAAAAATAAGGAATTCTTTCGTAAGTTAATAATTTGTTAGTTTATCCATATATTAATATTTACTAAATGAATAGATTTTCTATGTTCCCGGTGCTATTACTTTATGAGGTTTTATTGTATTTATCCAACTGGTGCTTGAACATATGCATCAAAATTTGTAAAACAATAATACAACATTTATATAGTTGAGATAGTAATTTATTTTTCCACAATTACATGGTTTAAATGCATAGTTTATATTTCACGTGTCGTTTATCATTTATTGCCATGTGTATGGTATTTGTTAGACACCATTAATCTTTTAAAATTTTAACATCTATCACAGTCATTAGATGACATATCAGACATGTCCTCAGAACATATCTGTAGAACATAAAGTCTTTGTCTATTTTATTTTTTGGTATCTTAATTGCGAAAGCTCTAAAAATTGATAACAAATAACTTTTACTTGATAGCCGCTGAAGTTTATTTAATACCAATGAACTTTCTCATGATACTTTAAGAGTTCCTATTCCACAGCAGTTAAGGCCCCAAGACTAAATGTAACCTGAAATTGTAAATTATATATTTCAACTATGTAAATAAAATATAAAAGGCAGAGAAAATTGGATTAAAAAAAACAATAGAAAAGCGCTGAAGAAGTCTACAACTACAATCTGTTTCATTAAACTGGACTCAAACTGGTTTATTATTTGGGCCTACGTTTGGCAAGTCTAAAAAGTAGGCCCAATTGTTATCCGGCCCATTTGATTTAGGCTGGGAGCCGAACTGACCCGTTAAGTCCCACCAGAAGCTGCTAAATCATCAACGTTCTTGAGTCTTGACTCTCATCATCCCTATTTTCGTTTTCTCTTAACTGAGGAATCAAAATGGGCCGGGATCGAAACGACACTCACGCAGACAAAAACGGCACTGAAGCGGAAGAGGAACAAGAACTTGTTCCTTCATCGATCGAAATCAAATCAAAATCACGGGAGAGTTCAGTTCGGTCCGAAGATGACAGAAAGCACGTCAAAAGCGATAAAGGAAAGCATAAATCAGGAAAGCGTAAACGACACCGTAGGCAGGAGCTATGAAGATTCCAGACTCGGAGTTCGGATTCTTATTCAGGTATTCTTCGTCTTCGTCGGAGTATTCGGAGTCGGAGTCGGAGTCGGATAGCGAAGAGGAGAAGAAGTAAGAGAAGGAGAAGAAGAGAAGGAAGAGAGAGGGAGAGAGGGAGAGAGGGAAGAGGAAGGAGAAAGAGAAGGAGAGAAGAAGAAGAAGAGAAAGGAAAAGGAAAGAGAAGAAAAGGAAAAAGAAAAAGGAGAAGTTCGAGAGAGGGAAGAAAGGAGCCGTCACAAATTTGTGGGGCAAGTATGGGATTATTAGAGAAACTGACATGTGGTAAGTCATTGTTAGAGCTTTTGAAAAGAATCATTTTTGCTTCAATTGATGAAAAATTGCTTTTTTGTTATCGTTATTGTTGTTGCTAATACTATTTGTTTTGCTGTTGGGGAAATTTAGAAAGCAAAATTTGAAGAGTGAAAGAATATATGCCTTTATATATACTTCAGCTATATCCGTAATTGTTGTGCTTCTGTATGCTTTTGAAAGTGCAACAGCTAAAATGTTTAGTGTAAGCTAATGTTTATTTTCTCGACAGCTAATCATTTCAGTTCCCTACAATTGGTACTTCTATCCAACATGTACACCTAACGTTTCGAAAGCCAATTTTTACCTTGTTTTTGTGGTCCTAAATTGGAATTCTTATTGAAATGGAGCCAAACTGTTCCTTCGATTTCGAGTAATGTAAATTCCATTCTTGTCAGCATGTGGCCTTTTGGAGTTTGAACATAAATGTGTGCATTTATCTATCTCATTTTTGTTTCTGTAGTTGTTAACGAGAAAACAAAAGTACCTTTTTTTGAAAATTGGGATATTACATTCTTTAAGCATCACCATGCTGGTTTCTTGTTTGATTGGGTGAAATTACAGAAAGCCAGTGCTCAATAGTAAATAATCAATCAGGCTTCTTGTTTTACGTTATGCTGCCAAGTAATGATATGCTCTGTATTTGTATTCTTGAAAGGAAAGAGAAGGTTACTTGATTCATGTTTCTTTTGTCTCATTTAGTGATTCGGTGTTAGTGCTGTTTTTTACACCTAATCCCTTTCTGTGTTTTGTTAGGAATAAGAGACCTGAGTTCACTGCATGGCTAGCTGAAGTAAAACAGGTGTTTAATCTTCCACTTGTTTTCTTCCCGTGGTTACTAACTACTATATTCGTTTTATTTTTTGCCTATTTATGGGTTTTCAAAAGAATGGTATGGTTTTGGGATTGAACTTTAAAACTCATTTTGCTTTATGGTCATTTTTCTTTCTTTTATTTTTATGGTTGTTTTTGTTTCTATTTCTTTTTTAAACTTACCAAATTAAACTAGCAAAATAGATTTATATTTTGAAGTAGTTTTTACATATAAGTTGCAGTAATAGAGTGAAAATTTGGGATTTTGAATTGGATTCTGTTTTTGTAGGTGAACCTAGAAAGTCTGCCTAACTGGGAAGAGAAGCAAATGTTCAAACAGTAAGTACAAAAACTAACTTATTGCTTTCTGGTGCACTACAAAAATAATGATTTGAGAACTGAGTTTAGCACTTCTAAATTGATTTATGGTTTGATTGATTGCTATTTTAACCTTTTAAACCCATATTCTCATTTTACAGATTCATGGAGGATCACAATACAGCTACTTTTCCTTCCAAAAAGTAAGGTTCTATGTTGTTAGTATTGATGTTTTTTCTTCATTCAGTTCGTTGAAAAGCCTTTTCATCATGAATGAAAAATTCAAATCTCTTACTCCAAAAGAGTAGCCTCCCCGGCCGAATATGTTTGTGCCCCTCCTACAGTCAGTATGAACCAGTTTATATGTTTAAGAAATTTGTTATCTAGCTGGTGTGATTTATTGTAAAGATTGAAGATCAAAGATACACATCGTCCCTCTTTTAAAATTAGCTCTAATACTGGAGAGTGTATTTTGTTTTTTCTTTTTCCTCATCGGATTGTCAATATGATAAACCCAATGAACTGAATAGCTATTATAAATTAATTTTAGCTACTTTTATGTAACTTGTGTTTGTGTGGTGGCAGGTACTATAACCTTGATGCTTATCACAAACACAAAATGGAAAAAGAATTGAAGAAGGGTATAACAAAGGTCCGGCAAAAAGAACGTACTGTATTCAATGATGAAGAACAGCGAAGGTATTTATAATGCTTGCTACGCTTTTGATTTATTCTGAGATTGAAAGTCATATACCAACCTAGGTTTGCTACAGTTTGCATGGATGATTATTGCACCCCTTGATTTTTTAGGAGCAGTATTAGCTAAATGGTTGTCTGATTCAATAGCCGACACAGCTTTTCTTGTGTATATCTTTGTTTTGAATGGGATTCTGTTGAACTGCTCACTTGTGTTTATGTTGGTCATGATCTTGCAATTTTTTTGGAGCATTCTGATTTGTGAATCAAACTATGCCAAATATTAATTTGTCCTGAATGCTTTAATGTTATTTTGATTTATCTGATTTGAATGTACCAATTCTCAAATGTAGTTTTTTAGGTTTTGCATTATTTTAATAACAATATAATTTTGATTCTGAAACTTTGTGAGGTTGCCTGCTTATTTGAGCATTTTCTGTTTTCTGTTTTATTGTCTCTATGAATGACAATGTTACTCTTTGGTTACAGCATTGTAAAGAAAGTATTAGGTATCATGCCTTTCCTGTGAAATAAAGTGTGAAATTTGACCTTTTATCTGATGCAGTATTTCCTTGACTGTAATATATTGAGAAGGTATCTGGATGAGTATGTAATCTTTTGGTTACAGGGTTGACAACCCACATGGCCTTAACATGACAAATTTTTTCCCTGATATTTGCTAAGAGAAGGACCAGCAATGCTAACAAAATTCGAGTTTATTTTTAAACAATAACCAAAAGAAAATGTAAGCAAGGCATAATCTGTCAGCCTTAAATATTGTACAGAATTTGGATTCTGTTTTCCCTTCATTTGTTCTCTGTTTTCCCTTCATTTGTTCTTTATATGTTTTTGTTTCCCTAGTCTTATCCAGAAGTTGTCTTTGACATTTCATTGGGAGATTTAAGTCTGTTGACCCACATTGTTGCAGCTGTTACATACTATGGATCTGTAACAATTTGTTCTCTTTCAGACTAGAATTGCGGGAAGCACGTGAAAAGAAGAAGGAAGAAGAGGTGGAAGCTTTAAAGCGCTCTATGCAGAGTGGAATGGTTAGCCTTTATGTCATCACTATGATTTTATTTAACAATTTTCCAATCTTTAAAGCCACAGAAAATTGTGCTTGCTCACCTTTATCGATGTTTGAATTTCTAGGCTCAAGCAATGAAGGAACAAGCTCAGCTCAAGGAAGAGATGGCCTACCAGTACAAGATTGGCAACTTTGAGGTGAGGAAATCAAACTTTGTCTCTCTTTTAACTGTAATTTTCAATCGATCCCTTGCAACATTATTGATATGTTACCAATTTGTATCTTTAGGCTGCAGCTGCTATTCAAAGAAGGTTGGACCCAGATGTTGCCATGTAAGAAAGGTGGCTGGCTACATCGTGGGGAACTGTTCACGGTTAACTTTCACATTCAATTTATAAGGTGCATATGATCCCTACGAGTATCAAGATATACTGTGAAATCTTTTCTGTCTTGTTCCCTCTGTTAGGGAGATGGCCAGATCGGCTTCCTGTTCGAGATAAACCATTTTGAGGCTCAGTTTCTGCGGTGCTACATTTTTTACAGATCCCTACGTGTAGACATATTTTTGGCTGCTGCTGTATTACACTAAACGTCTATTTCAACTCTCATATATGCATTTTACTAAGAGAGTAGTATGGAGATGCGTGGATGATTGAGATGATGCAAGATATTTGCAATATGTTGCCCCAGTAGGATGATTCTATTATTTGTATCATCATCATACTGTAGTTGTATTTCGTATCTGGATACAATGTGGAGTAAGCATTTATTTCTAAACCAACTGCCTGTTCTTACGGAAACAGGTTTTCTTGACATCTTTTTATTATTTTTTCGTAACTTTGAACAGAAATGGCTGGGAGGCAATCTTGAACGATGGAAACAGGCTTTTTTATTTATTTATTTATAATATCAAGAGGAGTTCCTCTATGATGCTGTAAATTTTTTTACATCATCAATAATGTATTAATTGTGAACCATTAGATCTAATCAATGGTATATAATATTTGTATTAAAAAAATAATTTAAAAATAATGGTAACCGTTCAAGTGGGTGGATAATTTTTGTAAATA
This sequence comes from Citrus cavaleriei, assembly GCA_030448925.1. Classification (NCBI taxonomy): domain Eukaryota; kingdom Viridiplantae; phylum Streptophyta; class Magnoliopsida; order Sapindales; family Rutaceae; genus Citrus; species Citrus cavaleriei. The sequence continues at coordinate 123,075 of JAUJEN010000643.1, forward strand.
TAATTGTGATCACTCTTAGAGTTTGAAATAATTTCACTTAAATATTAAATTTTATTTACAATTAATTTTCAGCCCTCCTTTAAATTTGTAATATGATAATCTCTTTTAAATAAATCTTTCAAAATCAGTTACCATTAAGTATAAAATATAATATCAAGTAGGTTATTTAATACAAAGTCTTGTAATAATTTGTATTGTATGAATTTAATTACAAACCATTAATACCTAAACAATAATGATAATAAAAAGCATTGCAATAAATTATTTTATCTGTATTTTATTAATAATACTATATGAGTCACAACAAATGAGAAATATTTTATTCACCAATTATTATTGAAAAATATATGTTTATATAACTATAGAGTGAGAAATATTTTGATTTAAATTTTTATCAAAAAATTAAACTATTTATTTCATGCAATTCAATGGTGGAGGATATAACATTATGAAATGTTGCTTTGACTTTCAATATCAACCATTAGACTATGAGATATTAGTGGCTCAAATATTGTGTCAAAATTTTAAGTTAAAGTATCCAAAATCATATCTTTATAATGGAAATATAAAAACATACAATGATTTTTTCCTCATTTTTTCCATTAAATATTATTTGATGTAATATTTTATTTATTGTCACTATTAATTATCATAATAAAAGTAATGACTCTTTGTAGTATAAAAATTTGTAATTACTATCAAAGAATAACAATAAAATAATCTTTCATGATTCATAAACTAAAGTTAGGAATATGTATTAGATTTTACTTTTATGAAATTAACAAAGTGACCTTTGAAAATAAAATGAAAACAAGCTTGTGAAAGTTAAATTTTATAAGGCTGAGATAATTTCCTACCATGTCAATAAAAATCTAAAAATATAAATGATTTTCTTTCACTTTTTTGCCCACGTAAATATTATTGGAGGTACTATTTTATTTACTAACACTATTAATTATCATAACAAAAGTAATGACTCTTAATAACATAAAATTTTATAATGACAATCAAAGGATATCAATAAAATAATATTTCACGATTCATAAACTAAAGCTCATTAGGAATATATATTAGATTTAACTTTTATGAAATTAACAAAGTGATATTTGAAAATAAAATGGAAATATATAGGCTTATAAAACTTAAATTTCCACTACAAGAAAAAGGATCTACTATGACAGTCCTTTGTGTGACAGTTTTTTATCTGGAGAGCTACAATGATAGACTGATGATAGATTTTTTTTCTATCATGCATTTACGACATACTTGTGATAGAAATTTTATCTATCAAACATTTATGATAGACTGGTGATAAATTATTTGGCTATAAAAAAGTAATGACAAGTTTGGATACAATTTGGTCGTCAAGCGGCTTTTTTATTTTGATTTTATTTTACAAGATTGACTAAAAATTTTAAAATAAATAAAAATTAAATAAAGAATAAACGGTATCGTTTGGATTAAAAGAGAAAATAAGAAACGACACCGTTATATTGAAACTAAATAAAAACAAAACCCTCTTCAGTTTTCAACCATCGTATTTTTTTTCCCAAAGTGTTGGCACTCTCATTCTTGTCTCTTGCTCGGTCACTCTTGTCAATCTCACACTCACAAAGTCCTTCTCGCCTGAAATCCTTGCATGGGCACTGAACCACTGCCGATGTTCTCTTGTATTTCACTATCGATTTTGGCCCTCACCAAGAACTATATGGAATACCCACCAAACGCGTGTGCTGCTACTATTGAATTTTACCCTAACTGAGAACCCTCACTTGCCCACTGTCGCAACCATTTGATCAATACAGGTAAATAATGTTTCTAGTGTTGTGTTCCATTTCAATTTTAATGTTCTTGTCAATTTCGAACCCTAGATTTGTAAAACTTAGAAACCCTAGATGTGTTCTTGTCAAATTTGAACCCTATACATGTAAAAGTTGAAAATCCTAGGTGTGCTCCTGTTAAATTTGGATCTATTTGATTGGTCTTTTATGTTTATTTATTTATGAAATTTTAAAAATTTATTCATTTTTTTTTTGGAATTTAATTGTTATAGTTTTATTATTAAATTTCATTTTGGCTGTAAATATCCTTGCCAATTTAATCGTGATGGGTGTTAGGATATTAACTAGGCTGGTTTATCATTTGGGCTTTTCTAATAACTATTTTTTTTTCACTTTTTGTGGATGCATGGAACTATATATATAGATAGTTCTCAAATTCGTTCACTGCGATGCAAAGTCTTTTTTTTTTCATTGGTTAAATTTACTAATTCGTTGAAATTACCGAAGCTTAGAACTACAAAATCAGACATAGGCTTTGCTCTTGACTGTGACAAATCACTTGCATGTAGCCGTATGTTCACTATCTTTGAATTGGGGATCTCCAAGTATTTGATAAAAAGCGTGAATGAATCTTGGCACTTTAATTGTTGCAGTCCATTTCTATCTATGAGGAGCTAAGGAATATGAAGCTTATTTTGTTCATTCGTAAAGCAAAGCTGATACAATTCATGGCAAAGCTTGATGAGGTGTTGTATTTAATCTTGCTCATGCTTAGTCTAGGTGTACAGTTCATCTATCACATATTGTTCAATTTAAGTTGACATATTGTTGCTTTGCTTTTTGAAGGACTGAGTTGTGTTAACTTATAGGAATTCAAGAATCGTGAGAGTTTAAATCTATATTTTATATTTTCTATGAATTTGGCTCATTGAAATTATTTTCCAATTGAGTAATAAATGAATAATGAAATTTCCTTTTGTGATTTTAAGAAATGGATGGAGTAAAATTATGTCAAAGGCATTACACATATTTCTTCCCAGTAACAATTTGGAACTTTGTGCTTTGAAGAAGAATTGTAAGCTTTATTATAATTTCAAGAACTCAACACTCCTCATTGCTTTTTATCTACAAATGACTCACTTGAGCACCAGTTACAGAAAACTAATTAGCAGTATATCTTGATCTTTGGCAGTAGTTACAGGGCTGATGCCAGTGAAGCTCCGATAATATTATTGCCTTCAATATTACTATTTCACTCTTGATTTTTCAGGATCTGGGCTCATTGTAGGAAAGCATGTTACTTTAGGATTGAATGAAGTAAGTGGCTGATTAATTAGTGGGAAGAAATTACATAGCCCGTAATTTTTTTTAAAATTTTCATTTTTAAAGAGAAAAAAAATCATTTATGAGGTTAATTATCTATCTTGTTGAATTGTATTCTTGTAATTGAGATCAATCTGAAGTTGATGGCTTGTTTTTCAGAAAGAAAATCTTAAGGTTGTGATTGATTATTTGCGGGACGATGGAAATGTCTCTATGATTGGAACTTTTAAGACGTGGAACTCTTGAACCCTATGTTTAGTTATATACTTATATTAATTAATATGATGTTTTTTTTTTATTATTATTAGTAGCGGCTACAAAAGATTAAAAGAACTTAAAGGTGTGGCTTGTGGCTTTCTTGCTATTTGGGCTTTAACTGCTGCCTCACCTGTCATTGCTGCTAATCTGGTGTGCCACTTCCATTTTAGTGTAAGTACATAAGTTATCTTACTTGATTGATTAATTAATTAATTAGTTCGTGGATTGAATAGCCAAATTGATGAATTTTCATGTCTTGGCTTTGGGGCTGTTGGATTTTGCTGCTGGAAAACTACATTTTGTAATTTTGCTGCTGCAAGACTGAATTTTGCATAGATTTGTTGCTGGATGTTGATGAATTTTCATGTCTTGGCTTTGGGTATGCTGGATTTTGCTGCTGGAAGACTACATTTTGTAATTTTGCTGCTGCAAGACTAAATTTTGCATAGATTTGATGTTGCTGAATGTTGAGTACTTATCTTGGTTTTGGATTGGACTTTGTGGCCTATTGGCTTGACTTTGAAATATTGATTAACTAATGTAATGTAAAGTTTGAATTGCATATTTTCATAATTTAGAAGTACTTTGGATATTTCTATGGATAATAAAGTTCACTAATTTAGTTCGTTGGTTTTGGATTTAATTACATTTAGTAATTTATTTTCTTTCATATAATTTTTATAATTTAAATTTTAAATTGAGGAAGCTAAAATTGCATAATTTTATTTTAAATTAATAAATAATCATTGTTTTTTTCAAAAACACACAATTGATATCCACAAAAAAAAAATACAATCCAAAATTTTCTAAAATAATGAAAATATAAAATAAAAAATTAATTTCCCTCTTTTAAGTTGTATGACATAATTATGACAAGTAAAATTTATCACAACTTGTGATGTGGTTTTATCTGTCATCTTTTCTTGACGCTGGCTACAATGACGGTAAGGATAACCGTCATCCACTCCCTACGATGACAGTTTTTCCCTGTCATGATAGGTCCTTTTTCTTGTAGTGTTCCTACCATGTAAGGATATTAATTGTAAGATAAATATAAAGTTCAAAGAATAGGTATGTTAAATGTGTGTTAAAAATAATACATACTTCATGATCAATTATACAATGGCCCTTAATATTATATAAAATAATGAGTATTTTAATATACGATATTAAATTTTATTAAAACATGTGTGATCAAGTAATTTTTATGTTAGAAGCAATCTTAATAATGAGTTTATTGATGTAACTATGACATTTACTTAAGTATATGTACTTAGTTGTGTTATTTATTACTATTATATCATATATAAATTTTGCAATTGCAACTTATTTATTTGATTTGTGTTAAATAACCTACCATTATATTTTATACTTAATGGTAATAGATTTTGGAAGATTTATTTAAAAAAGATTATCACATTTCAAATTTAAAGGTGGATTGAAAAATAATTTTAAATAAAATATGCTATTTAAGTGAAATTATTTCAAACTCTAAGGGTGGTCATAATTATTTTACAACATCATAGAAGAACCCTATCAAGAGGTGATAAGACAATGAAAAATGGAGCTTTCTTCTAGTGATTATATTACAATATAATAATATTATAATTAGAAGCTGAGTTTAAATTTAGTTCAAATCTAAGTTTTGGTGTATTAAGGTATTGTGAAATAAAAGTTGATGTTGTGTAATGACTTTTGTGTAATGGGTCAGGCTATTTTAATCTAAATTTTTTTTTATTAAAATATTATGTTACATTATGTTATTGATTTTAAGTAATTTAATGGTAGATGTTGAAAGTAAAAGTAGTATTTAAAGATGGTTGTTAATATATCATTAGATAACTTTAAATCAATGATTTAAAATTTTCTGTCAAAATTCAAAGTCAAGAATTTAATTTTGACAAAAACTATAAAAATATTATAGAATTTTGTCATATAATTGTGGGATCAAATCGACTTATTTTTAAACTACAACAATAAGTGTTTATCAAATATTTTAATTTTGTAGTTTAAAATTTTAGTTGTCCAACTTAATTACTTAAAAGTGGGATTAGCACACTGTATTGTATTATACTGCATTGCATTATTTTAATGTAAATATATTATATTATGTTGTATTGCATTAGTACTATCCTATAATAATATTGCAAAATATTTTATGCAACACTGGATTGTGTTAATTTTTTAATTATACTATATTTGGAGTTGTATGTATTATATTCATGTTTTCTTTTTAATTTAACTTATATTGTTTTCTTCTTCCTTCGTCTTCTCCACATCTTTTTCTTCCTCGTTTAGTTTTTTTCTCTCTCTTCTTTCTTCGTCTTCTTCAGTTCATTTTATTTTTTTACCCCTCCTTTTCTTCTTCTTTGTCTTCTTTAGTTTGTTTTCTTTTTCCCCACTATTTTTCTCATTCTTTTTTCTTCTTCTTTGGGCTTCATCTTCTCCACAATGAAGGTGTCTTCATATCATCTTCTCCATAGAGCAAACCGATGGTGGTGGAGTAATGGTTGTGGTGTCGCGCGGGCACTATGAAGGCATTGGTGATGGAATCAAGCGATGATTGTCAGGTCGATTTGGTGTGCTGAATTGGGTGATATGATGTTCTCTGTGAAGGATTGGTGTGAAAATGTTGCAAAAATTTCTGAATTTTAATTTTTTTCCTCCATAAGCAATGTGGCGTAAACTTGACCCCCGCCTCAATTTGATTTATGTAGATTTGGCTGCATTAAGTTTATAAGTTAAAGAAATACAGTTTTAGAACCAATCATGTGCAATTATTAACTTAATGATAATAATATTTTTATTCTAGATAATGCGGCCTAACAAACGTGCCCTAAATACTAAACAAGGCCTACACCTAATAATAATGGTATTTTTTTTTTTGCTTTCAGTACGATCCAATGCAATTCATCCTCCAAAGAAACATCTAAAAAGAGTTAAAACTCCAAATATGAATTAAAGATAAAAACAGTGAGCAGTAATTTTAATGCATCAATTTAATACAGTACTTAAATAAGGTCTCTTCAAACTGGACATTGATTATCAGGGGTAATTCTTTGCCCTTTAAACATAATTTTTGTGTTGGAACATGATTTTGAACATTATGACAGCTTTAAATTTTATTAATTACCCAGAAGAACAAATAATCATAAATAGAGCTTTCTCAAGTCCCAAATCCTCAATCAAGGTAGCTTATCTTTTGTTCTTTCGTTTCTAACCATGGGTATGACAATAATATTCCAAGCTTTAGTTTCTCTTCTGCTCCTTGCTTTGCCTCAACTACTACTACAACTCCCCCCAACTACAGCCAAAAGTTTTAGCCTGGAGCTCATCCATAGAGACTCCAAAGAATCCCCTTTCTATCGTGGAAACCTCACTTTCCGCGAAAGAATAGAAAGCTACGTCCGAATTTCTGAATCTCGGATGGCATATCTGAGGCCATTTCTGAGATATAACTACACCACATCCACAAGTCCTGAGATGATGCACCCGAAAGTTTTCCATCATTCAAACTCATACATGGTGCGATTATTCATTGGCACTCCTAGCAAGGGAGTCCTCCTGATTCTTGACACAGGTTCTGCTCTAATGTGGGTACAATGCCAACCCTGCATATCTTGTTTTAACCAAAGCTATGAGATTTTCGATCCTCGAAAGTCCAGTTCCTTTCAAAAAATCACTTGTGATCATCCTGACTGCACTTACTTTAAATGTGTCAATGAACAATGTGTTTATACAGTGAAATACGCGGATCAATTCGTAACTAAAGGGTTTGCTGCTCATGAAACTATCAGCGTAATAGGAAAGGGAGAGGGAAAAGCAATCTTTCACGGGGCACTCTTTAGTTGCTCAAATGACAACCATGGCTTTGATGAGGATGCTAGGGATGGAGCTTTGGCTGGGGTTTTAGGACTCAGCAGGGATACTATTGAAGAAACGTGTTTTCATTTCTTAAATAAAATATTATACACTGAGAGTTATTTATAGATGTAGAGGCTACATTTTTTCAAAGATTACATATGTGAATACGGAAGGAAATGTGTCAATCCGTTCGGGGCGGATCTTGTCTTTGACAAGTGCAGATTATCCCTTTGACAAATGTGGATTCTGTCTTTGAAAGCTTCATTCAATGTCGTTTTATTTGATTCTCAACACTCCCCCTCAAGCTGGTGCATAGATGTCTTGCATACCCAACTTGTCTAGGAATTTTGTAAATGCCCTGCTTGAAATGGCCTTCGTTAAAATATCTGCAAGTTGATCTTCAGATCGAATTTTCGGTAGTTCTAAGATTTTTTCATCTAATTTCTCCTTGATGAAAATTTTATCTACCTCGACATGTTTTGTTCGATCGTGTTGAACTGGGTTATGAGCAATATCTCGTGCAGCTTTGTTGTCACAATATAGTTGTATTGGTTGTTGTGATGGATAGCCCAAATCGTTTAAGATAAAACTTATCCATAGCCCTTCACATACCTCAAGGGCCATGCCTCGATATTCTGCTTCAGCGCTCGAACGGGCAACGACATGTTATTTCTTGCTTCTCCATGTGACAAGGTTGCCTCCCACAAAGGTAAAGTATCCTGAAGTAGAGCGTCTATCACTAACTGACCCGACCCAATCTACATCAGTATAAACTTCTATGTTGCTGTAATCTTCATTTTTGGAAAATAGGATTCATTTTCCTGGATTTGTCTTCAGGTACCTCAGGATCCGCATTACTGCTTTCATGTGTTGTTCTCCGGGATTATGCATAAACTGACTTACAACACTCAATGCATAAGCAAGATCTGGCCTTGTGTGGGACATGTACATCAATCTTCCAATCAACCTTTGATATCTTCCTTTGTCTACTGGAACTTGGTCTGAGGTAATACAAAACTTCAGTCCTTCTTCTAATGGGGTGTCAATAGGCTGACAAGCTGTCATTCCCGTTTCGTGCAATAGATCTAAGGCATATTTTCTTTGAGACAGAAAGATTCCTCCCTTAGATCGAGAAACCTCAATTCCAAGAAAGTATTTTAATGCACCTCAATCCTTAATCTCAAACTCTCTTGACAAGTACTTCTGAAAAGCCTCTGTTTCTTCATCGTCGTTGCCTGTAACTACCATATCATCCACATAGACAATAAGGGCAGTGATTTTACCTTGTCGTTTTTTAATGAATAAGGTATGATCTGAATTGCTTTGGTTATACCCAAAACGAACCATAGCTTTTGTGAATTTCCCAAACCATGCTATTGGGGATTGCTTCAACCCATACAACGATTTCTTCAATTTGCATACTTTCTGATTGAGTCGTTCGATCCACCGTGATCCTATCCATATAAATTCTTCAAACAGTCTCCATGGAGAAAAGCATTCTTTACATCGAATCGTAATCGCCAATCCAAGTTGATCGCTAATGATAATAAGATACGAATAGTATTAATTTTTGCTACCGGTAAACGTATCAAGATAATCAATCCCGTAGGTTTGGGTGTAACCCTTAGCTACGAGTCTCGCTTCATCGCTCAATAGAGCCATCCGCTTTGTACTTTATATGTAGATCCATCGACAACCCAATCGGTTTCTTTCTTAAAGATCAACTAGTTCCCATGTTTGATTTTTCCAAGAGATCTCATTTCATCATTCATAGCCGCTTTCCACTTTGGTCTTTTAAAGCTTCCTCGCATTAATCGTTAGAATGATACAAGAGATAATTGATTCATAAATGACCGATTTGATTCTGACAAGCCAGACACAAATGACTCATAGGTATTTGACTCTACTAGAAAAGTCGCTCTATGTGGGTTTGTGGATACCTCTATTTTGACGCCGGGAAGAATTCTTCCGATTGGACTTGTGGTAGAACATCCTCCTGCATTGGTTAGGTATTTCTTCATGTGACTCATTCTCGATTGCAGTTGTGTCGAAGTTATTGTGCTCCCCAAATGTGTCTTCACTTATCTCAGCCTGAGAATCATCACCATTTGCTTTTCCAGTATCTTGAAGGTTTACTATCTCAATGGAAGATTGACTTTCTTCAGGTGGAAGATATGTAAGAGTATGAATTTCCTCTTCATTATACTCCCTCTGAAATTCAGACTCTGACAAGTAGTACATGATATCTTCATGAAAAATAACATCTATGGTGATGTATATTTTTCTTGATGGTGGATGATAGCATCGGTATCCCTTTTGATGTAAGGCATACCCTACAAACACACAACGTAGTGCTCGAGGAGATAATTTGTCTTGTTGCGGCAAATGAACGAAGGCAACACAACCAAACACATGTGAGGGCAGATTCGGCACATTTGGTGACATAATTGCATCATTCGTAACTTGGAAACGAGTCCGAATCCATGGAGCTCAAGGTGTCTGATTGATCAAGTACGCGGATGCCTGCTTCTAAGATAAGGTATGTGGGCTTGATTAGTGATGCTTGAACAACTTCTAGTAAATGTCTGTTTTTTCGTTCAGCAACGCCATTTTGTTGGGTGTCCCCACACAAGTGGTTTGATGGACAGATCCTTGTGATTTCAGAAACTGTTGAATTGTTGTGCTCATATACTCGCCTCCATTATCAGTATGTAGAACTCGAATTTGTGTCAAATCGAAGTTGTCACCATTTTCAAATCTTTGAAATAAAGAGTTTACTTTGTCTTTGATTTCATCAAAAATCCATGTCATTCGCTACACAATCATCAATAAATGTAACAAACCAACGAAAGCACCTCCAATTGTAGAAACTTTAGATGGCCCACATACATCGTAACGTACTACCATGAAAGGAACTGAATTTTTTATTTAAGGACAATGGAAAGAGTTCGATGGTTTTTTGAAAGTTCACAAACATCACATTTAAAGTTACAAACATCAAATTTCAGAAACAAACTAGGAAATAATTTTTTTAAGTAACCAAATGATACATGCCCTAAACGTCTATGCCATAATCAAATTTCTTATTTCCCTTTTTACGGAACTATCTGCGATCAAGGGCTTAGCTTTCCGGTGTTTGTTGATGACATCTCCAAGTAGTACAAGTTGCCTCATCTAATACCATAACCAATCGTTGCTTTGCTTGATGTCCTTAAACACACAATGATCGCCAAAAATTACAACACATGATAAGTAAGTTTAATTGAGACACGATAAAAGATTATAATTCTAAAGATGGAACAATTAACACGAGTCTAAATTTAATTCATTTATGAGTCGAAAGATCCTTCCCCAATAACTCGAGGTTGTAGTTCCATTTGTGGAAATATGTTTTAAGATAGTTTCAATTGGTAAACTTGCTGAGAATCAAAAGTCATATGATCGCTTAATCAATTATCCATGTACTATTAATAACAAAAGAGTTTTAAGGCATTACCTTGACCTGAGGTTGATTTGCACCGAAGATTCTTTTCTAAGATCCGTAGTGGATGTGGATTCAGTTACGCTTTTGATCCATGCTTGGTGTTCTTCTTTCGAAAGTATCCCACCAGATATCCAATGATTTCAAAACATTGTTCTTTCAGATGACCATTCTTTTCTACAACGAGTGCAATAGAGTGATGACTTGTCAACAAACTTCCTTTCGAGGTCCGCCGTACGTATCATAGCGTATATTTTTTAGTCGACCTTCTTGTTTAGTTTGCTTTGCCGTACATCTTCTCTTCGGATCAGAGAATAACATTCTTCTAAGTCTGAGATAATTTCTTTTCGTAGAATTTCTCCACGAACTTGGTCAAATTCTTCATCTAGCCCAGCAAGAAAAATGTGCACTCTCAATCTTTCAACAGACCTTCTGTATATTACAACATCTTCTGGATCCTTCATGACCACTTTATTTCGGTGATCAAGTTCTCGAAATATTTCGATCAATTCTCCATAGAATTTAAAGAGTGGTTGTCCATTTTGCTTGGTAGAGAATGCCTTCTGGTTTAGAGTGAAAACTTGTAATTCATCGCTTCCATCATAGAAGGCTTTTGATAATGCATCCCAGATTTCGTAGGCTGTAGGAATTCCTAAATATCGCTTCATGATCTCCGGAGACATGGATATGAGTAACCATATTTTTATTTTTTAGTTCTCACTATACCATTTCTCATATTCCTTTGAAGATTCCTCAGATGGCTTTGTGCTGCTACGAATATATGAAAGTTTTTCTCTTTCTGCAAGATGCATCTCCATTATTTGAGACCAAACATCGTAGTTTGTCTCAGTGAGGATAATTCCAGCATTAAATACTTCATCAGATTGAACAGATTAAATGACAACATGACTAGATTCAGTTGGAGTTTTCTCCATTTTTTTTGTTTTTTTTTGTTTTTCGTCTAGATTGAAAGAAGAAAAAAAATAACTTTTTTAGATAACAAAACGACAAGTCGTTTGGCCACTGCTTGAAAAATCGACATGTCGGTTATGGTGGAATATAAACGACATGTCGTTTTAATCCTGCTGCACTTCTGGAGACTAAACGTCACGTCGTTTTATCTCTAATTTAAAAACGACATGTCGGTTTTAATATAATTGACACGTTTTTTTACCGCCGCACACCGTAGATAAAAAACGCATGCTCGGTTGATTTATTCTTCAACCTCCGGAAGCGTGAATGATTGAGGCGCTGGTTGTTGAACCCGGGTCAGGCGCCTGTGAGCGCGAAATGTGTTTAAATGCGAATGTTTACGCTTTCTCACCGGAAACCGAAATTAATGGTATTCTTGGTTTTTAGAACACACTCTTGGAAAATTGATGGATTGTTGATAAATTTGTAAACTCAAGTTTTTTACGTATGGGTGGCTTGTTTCTCGATCGGCATGGATATCTGTAATGGTAAATGGGTTTAAGAAAGAAAATGGTGGGAAAATGGTTGTGGAGGAATTTGGTTTCTCTGCTAAACAGAAAATCCGAAGAAACTTGAGTTTCTTCATGGCTCTGATGCCATGAAGAAACGTGTTTTCATTTCTTAAATAAAACATTATACACTGAGAGTTATTTATAGATGCAAAGGCTACATTTTTTCAAAGACTACATATGCGAATACTGAAGGAAATGTGTCAATCCGTTCGGCGCGGATCTTGTCTTTGACAAGTGCAGATTATCCCTTTGACAAGTGCGGATTCTGTCTTTGAAAGCTTCATTTAATGCCGTTTTATTTTATTCTCAACAACTATTTCTTTCATAAGTCAACTAGGAAGCATCATTAAAAAGCGCTTCTCCTACTGCCTCGTTACTCCATTGCCTAATGGTGAATACACGTCGAGCTATCTCAAGTTCAGCACTGACATGGGAAACAAGAGGCCTTCTACTCAAGCAACCAAATTTATAAACCATCCCAACAACTTCTATTACTTAAGTTTAAAGGACATAAGTATCGACAACGAACATATGAATTTTCCTCCGAATACATTTGATATTACTGTGTTCGGAGAAGGAGGTTGCATCATTGACTCCGGAACCGTCCTCACATATTTCCACAGCGATGTCTACTGGAAGTTGCATGAGAAATTTGTGTCCTATTTTGAACGTTTTCAGCTTGCACAACTCTCAGATTGCCCAGAACCAATTCAGCTCTGTTATTTCCTGCCAGAAACTTTCAACAGATTTCCTTCAATGGCATTCTATTTTGAAGATGCAAACCTGAGGATAGATGGGGAAAATGTGTTCATGATTGACTACGAGAATCATTTCTTCCTCCTAGCGGTTGCACTGCACGATGATCTGGTTGCTTTAATCGGATCACATCAGCAACGTGATACTCGTTTTGTTTATGATCTAAATATAGACTTGCTCTCTTTTGTAAAAGAAAATTGTTCGATGACGATTTTTTGTATACCTTCATGATAACAATAATGATAATATATCATCTTAATACAATTAATTATATAACTACAATATATTGTCTTTGATAAATCTAAAATGCTCTTCTTTATTTCTTAAGAATTTAATAGAAATCATTAAGTAAAAAGCAATAAAATGCTCGTAAAGCCTAATAAGCAATATCACTATTGCTCTTCTCTATAAATGTCTTTATCTTTTATATGTCCCTTCACAGCCTGTGCCCCGCTCCATAAAATGCCAAGTTTGCGATTCCTTATAAGCAATTTAGCTTTAGTTTCTTCACAGCACCTCCAAAATCTTCTTCAACTGCAAATCTATAATCATAGGCACATCTTGACAGTCGCTACGCGAGGTTTTGATCATTGGCTTGCAAGTTTTTAATCTCGTTGAGTGTTTACGTAGGATGGCAAAATTTCCGGACTGGTTTGGCCTTCCCACTACTTAAAATGCTATTACGGATTCGGATTTAAACCCGATTTTTGTGACACCAGGTCCGATACGGGTTAAACCTGGAATAATCCGAGTTTCGAAATTGCGGGTTTTCAACCCGAATTACATACAAATAAAAAAATTAAAAAAATCAACTACACTTTGCAAATTTGCAAAACCAAATTCGACTCAAATCAAATACAAAGCAATAAACCATTTTAATTTTACAGATTTTAAATTTCAAAGCAATAAACCATTTTAATTTTACAGATTTTAAATTTCAAAGCAATAAACCATTTACAAATACAGATCCATGACATGACATTTGCAAAATACAAATCCATGTCTACAACTCAAAATCACGATTCACAGATTTGGTTCACAAACTTCAACAATCAGTGTCTGGCGAAGTAACAAACAACGGTGGTTGATGATGATGAACATACCACAGCCACGAGCGTAATTCAAAAAAGGCAGATGAACAGCATCCAAAACCGAGATCGCAATAGACAAACGACAACCAAACGGAGGTTGGTGATGATGATGAATGTGAATACAGCGAAGCGAAGCAATGAGGAGTGATGGCGATGATTTGATGAAGAGAAGAACTGAAGAGGGACGAAAAGGATGATTTGATGAAGAGAAAAGAAAGAGGTGAAGAGAGGCGGTTGTGAAAGTGTGAAATGGATTTAGGGCATCAACATTTTTTCCCCTTTTTATATTAAAAATAATTTAAAAATTATGCTGAAATAAGGATATCCGAGTTCAGGTTCCGCATATGCGGGTTTATGCGAACTCGAAAATGTCCGGGTCAATAAAATCGTATCCTGATACCGAATTTATTTTAATCCAATATGAGTTAAACCCGGCCCGGATTATCCGGGTTAGACCGGGTCCAGCCGTCCAGGCCAGGTCTAGGTTAAATTGCCATCTCTATTTCTATGACGTAGCTTATGCATACATCAAACAAGGTTTGTGCGAGCTCTTTGACATCTTTGGCACTTGCACCACAAGGGTCTAATCTCAAAACATGCAAGCACTTAAAAATGTGGAGATGGGATTTCCTACAAGTTTCCATTATCAAATCATCTTGAAACTTTGTGAAAAATTGGCTTGTGTATATGCATATGAGAAGAATTAATGTTGTAAATGCAAAAATGGTTTTGTTTTGTTTCTCATTTTCAAGTGCATCCAACATTTGTGTTAAAATGTTTAAAATACCAATGATTCATAATAGAAATTGGTGTAACATTTATATATGCAGAATTATATTAACAAACAAAGTTAGCAATATTTGAGATATGTACATGAATTTTACATCCATACTTGCAAATTGTGAGATTACACAACTTATTTTAGTAAATATGATAGTATCTGATATATTTCTCATCATTATAATAATGGCACATCAAGTACATATTTGCATTACCAATAAAATTATTCTAATTTGATTTGAGCACAATGTAAGAGTAATATTGAGGGGCTGGGCATAGGATTTTTAGGTATCCAACCCAAAAGACTAGCTTATTGGGTAGAGTGATATACCCTCCTTAAATACCCAAGTATTTCCCCTTTGCTAGCCAATGTGGGATACAACTCAACAATCCCCCCCCCAGACGAAACCATCGCTGGACCCTGGTCCTTTTGTTAGAGAGTTGTTGTACCACCATATTTCGGTTACCAGGGTCTAGCTTTAATACCAATTGTTAGGGGGGCTTGGCCTAGGATTTCTAGGTATTCAACCCAAAAGATTAGATTTACTTTCGTGCTCCCCGCAAGCACGCCCATGTTGTTGCCGAGACTTGGCACAAGGCCACATGTTAAGCCATGGCATTCGGCCCACCCAACCTAAGGTGGTGATAGCAGGCCTTTATCCATCAACTCAGGTGTGTCGGACAAAAGGATCGGGGTTCGGTAGTGGTTTCATCTGAGGGGGGATTCTTGAGTTTGTCCCGCATTAGCTAGTAAATGAGATGTACTTAGGCATATAAGGAGGGTAGGTCACTATATCCAATAGACCAGTCTTTTGGGTTGGATACCTAAAAATTAGAGGCTCAGGCCCCCCAAAAATTTGGGTGGAGTGATTTTTTCTATTTATATTCCCAAATATCTCTTCTTTACTAACCAATGTGGGACATAACTCAACAAGGAAAGTGTTAAATTGTATGTTAATTATCAAAATATTGATGACTATAATTATTGATTTAAGGTTCTATTCAAATTAATAAAAGAGACCTTTTAGAGAAATGTCTCTTATCCTATTAATGACTAATGAATGCTCGCATATTTGGAATAAAGTAATATGTTATATATACGCAATTAAAGTAGCAACTTCATTTCGGGATTGATTTTTAATTGAAATATGAAAACAGTAAGGTGTGATAATAAAATTAATTATTAAGCGAATGTGAATTTTGTAGATCTGAGTGTTTCTTTTACAATTTTGTAAACAATTTATGTCCTCTAAATAATTGAGCTATTAATGGAATTACAGTCTCCAAGCAAAACTTCTAATGAGGGTGACCGCAAATATGCATCATTAATAACACAATGAGCATAAGTTGTAGAGTAATATTTAAAAGAAAAAAATAAGCTAAGTAATTATTTTGGTAATTATTTGTCCTTTAAACTTAATGATGCAACGATAGTAATTATCCAAACATAAATAGAGGAATTATGTATCTCAAAATTTCAATGAAGATAATCTTTATTCTAGCAAGCATAGCTATGTTCCAATCTTTCGTTTCTCTTCTATCCTTTATTCTGTTCATTACTCGACCTGAGCTAAATCTCCTCAATATAATAGCTACCAAAAGTTTTAGCCTAGATTTATTCATAGTGGCTCCATGAAATCCTTTTTCCATCCTAGAAATCTCACATTCCGCAAAAAAGTGAAAAATTACTCTAGAATTTTTGAATTTCGGGTTACATAGCTAATGTCTATCCTAAACAATAATCGAGCCGCCATACACCCTGACATGATGCGCTTTTTTGTATATCATTATCATATCTCCTGTCTAGTGGCTCTATGCATTGGCACTCCTCATGTAGGCAACCTGCTGATTTTAGACACGGGCTCTCGTCTAACTTGGATTCAATGCCAACCTTGCAAGTCTTGTTATAACCAAAGCTACCCAGTATTCGATCCACGAAATCAAGAAATTCTCTTGTTACCATCTTTTCTATACACCTTCTTTACAAAGCGTCAATGGAGAATGCGTATATAAAATACAATGCGTGGATGGTTGTTCAACTAAAAGGGTTGCTTCTCAGGAAGAGTTCACTGTATTGTCATATAATAATCAACCCCACACGTCGAACAACTCATAAGGGTCCCTCAGTTCACAATCCACTTGTGAACTTTTCGCAATGTCTTCAATTGTTGGGGTAGGAGTTTGATCATGACTTGATCACCTTCCTTGTACTCAATATGACGTCTCCTTGTATCCACCCATTTTTTCATCTTTCTTGCGACTTTGTTGAGGTAAGCTCGCGTGTTGTCCGTTTCTTCATGCCATTCACAGGCGAGCTTATGAGCCTCAGAGTTTTTTCCTTCGAAGTAGAGGCTATGGCACGTTAGGGGTCATGGGCTGAAATCCTATGACAATTTCGAATGGAATTTTGCCCATAGCTGCACTTCGCTACAAGTTATAAGAAAATTAGGCAATATCGAGTAGTTTCGCCCAATCTCGCTGATGAGCGCTCATATAATGCCTCAAATACATCTCGAGAAGGCGATTGATGTGCTCGGTCTATCCATCCGTTTATGGGTGGAAGCTTGTTGAGAACTTGAGGTCGGTTCCCAACATCTTAAAGAACTCCGTCCAAAAACGTCTGGTGAATTGAGGGTCTCAGTCGCTCACAATGCTCTGAGGAACTCCCCAAAACTTCATAACATGTTTGATGAAGAGTCGGGCTGCTTTATCAACTTTACAATCGGCTAGTGCGGTAATGAAAATTGTATACTTGCTATAATGGTTGACAACGACCATAATGCTGCCGTACCCTTCGAATTTGGGCAATGTTGTGATGAAGCCCAAAGAGACACTTTTCCATACCCATGTTATGAGTGGTAGATGCTCTAATAATCCCACTGGGAGTTGGTGATCCACCTTGTCTTGTTGGCACACAAGACAAGTCCGCATATATGCCTTGATGTCATCCCTCATGTGCAGCCAAATGTACGAGGCTTGGACTAGTGCAGTAGTGGGCTCGATTCCTAGGTGACCAGTCCACTTAGAGTCATAGCACTCCTTGATGACTTGTTTTTCGCAAATTTCCCCACCTAGGCAGAAATAACCGATCTTCCTTAGTGAGAAAGATGCATTCCTCTTGCTAAAATCGCTTTGTCTTTCCTTCGAGCACCTTCCCCAACAAGTTTTTGGCTAGAGAGTCTTGTTGGAGGCCTTCCTTGATGCGTGAAATAAGGTCCGACTTCGGTTGGCTCATGCTAAATGTTACCAATTCAGCCGTGCGGCTTAGAGTGTCTGCAATGACGTTGGCTTTACCCAGCTTGTATTCGAGCCGATAGTAGAATTCCGCGAGAAAGTCTTGCCACCGAGCTTGCTTGGGACTCAACTACTTTTGTGTTTGAAAATAGCTTGTTGCTACATTGTCAGTCATAATCGTGAAGTGAAAACCAAGTAAGCAATGTTGCCACACTCTCAAACACTGAATGATAACTGTCATTTACTACTATTGCATGGTATAGCGACGTTTCGTGTCATTTAGCTTCCGACTTTTGAAAGCTCTGAGGTGGCCTTCTTGCATAAGACTCCACTTATGGCGAAATCTGAGGCATCCGTTTGAACTTCGAAGGGCTTAGTATGGTCCGAAAGAGCGATGACAAGTTCCTCAGAAATTGTCTTCTTCAACTCCTCGAATGCGCGTTGGTACTTTTCGAACCAATGCCATGTTCGATTTTTCTTAAGCAAATCTATCAAGGGTGCCGTCTTGGTGATGATGAAGAGTCGATATAACTCATCAACCCAAGGAGTAAGCGAACTTCGAGCACTTTCGAGAGAGGCTTCCATTCAAGGATAGCCTTCACCTTGAAGTTTTCTATCATGAGTTTTCCACCAATCTTGACTGGAACTCCACTCTACTTTAAGCGAATGAATACTTCTCCATTTTGAGGAAGAACTCGTTGTCTCGAAGTACTTAGAGAACTTGTCGCAAATGTTGGGCATGCTCCTCGAGCGTGGTGCTCTACACCACGATGTCGTCCAAGTACACAACCACAAAACGGTCGAGGAATGGTTAAAGCACCTTGTTCATAAGTGTACAAAAAGTGGCGGGTGCATTGGTGAGGCCAAATAGCCTGACAAGGAATTCGAAAGACCCGTATTTTGTTGTGCACGTTGTCTTGGGCTCATCTTCATTGTATCTGAACTTGGTAGTACCTGGAAGTCAAGTTTGGTGAAATCAACTTTACCAAGTTGGTCAAAAAGATCTGCTATCAAGGGAATCGAATATTTGTTCTTGATAGTGATCTTATTGAGCGCTCTATAATCGATGCACATCTATAACGATCTATCCTTTTTCTTTTGGAAGAGGACATGTGCACCAAATAAAGCCTTCGATGGGCGAATATAGCCTACAGCTAGAAAATCTTTGAGTTGTCTCCGCAACTCTACAAGTTCGGGTGGCGCCATGCGATATGGTGCTAAGGGTAGTGGCTTTACGTCTTGTTAGAGCTCGATCTCGTGGTGTACTTCTCGACGAGGCATGAGGTTTTTCATAAGCTCAGGAGGCATCACATCCTTGAACTCATTGAGGACGGTTTGTATTTGCGGAGCGACTTGGCTTTGCAAGTTTCCGCAATCTCTTTCTTCGTTTAGTTCCTAGATGGAGACCAGGAAGCTTGGGTCTTTTTTGAAAACTGTTTTGAATTGCATGGCTGATAACGTCTTCTCTTCGGACTTGCCACGCTCTGTGGGAACCATGCATGCTTTACTTCTGTCGAGAATGTTTAGGGAGTTTATGGCGGGTAATGGGAAGGCATGGACTTAGTCGAAGATTTCATTCTAATGACTATTTTGAAGTCATCCATGGGCACGATAGAGAAGTCAAGCTTTTTGTTCCATGTCCCAAGTGTTTTGTGCAATGCGATGCCATGGATTTGGCGGGTGAGTTCACGCCTTCATGCCTCATTCCTCAGTGGTCTTGAGGCCTAAGCATTTGACTTCATCTTCGAACACGAAGTTGTGTGTTGCTCATGTATCTAGTAGTACATGAACGGACTGGCCGTTTATGACCTCACTCATATACATGAGCCCTTTCTTAATGAATCACAGTCTTGAATGTATCAAGACATTGAAGAAAACCCATGCTGAGTTAGGGTTCTTCCGCGGACATTGTGGGGTTGCTCTTGAGTTGGGCCGCAAGAACATTAAGCAATTTCTTCTTCGGACGATCAATGAGAAACCATTGCATATGAAGCATGGGCTTCAAGGCTTCGGTGGCTCTTTCTTGTTCTCCGATTTACCTTACACGCTCTTGTTGTTAGGAGGATTTTTCTGCCCTTAGTCCTTGTCGTTGTTGCCCTTGTCTTTGTGACTCTCTCCCCCACATTTGCCTTGGTTAGGCCTTTTGCCTTGGTGAGCGACTCTGCAGTGGCGATGACATCATCAAGTATTTGAACATCCCGCCTATCAAGCTCCATCTTGATCCTTGGTCGTCTTGAAAATAGAAGAGGAGTTCTCATCGGACATATCCGATCTCTAGTATGAGGGTAGTAAAATAATGAACCTTACCCGTTTGTTTAAGCTGACGTGGTAGAGATGGCAAAAGTCCGGGTCCGGGTTTGGGGCTGCCGGGACCGACCGGATATCAAATGTAGCTACCGGGACCATAGTGCAAATTTTTCTATCTGGGCACATACCCGACACTATCTGGCACGGGTTTTTCAGGTTTTCCACGGATTTGAGTGGTGAATGGTGATGAATTTGAGACTTTGCATAATATGGGACAAAATCGAAAGCACATATTACATATTGATTCAAAATTCACTGCAAACCCGACTTGCAAAACCATCATTTCTCAACACACAAAAATTAAAAGGCAAATCACCATGAAAAAAGAATAAATAAAAGGTGTCAAAATAATTATTTACTTAAATTCTAACAAACCATAACAGGTCAAAATCTAGCAGAATTATCAAAATTAAAAAAGGAAAAATTCTATAATAAATTATTACAACATCTTAACTATTTCAATTTCAATCTACTTTTATAAATTTAAGTAAATAAAAATAAAAATCATTTCATCTATTATCCACTAAATTTATTCAATTTCTAAGCTAAATTCATTCAATCCCTATAAAAAATTTAAATTGAACATCACAATAATCACCAAATAAATCTAAATAAATGTAGCATACTAACACCCAACATATTACATAATACATATCATAATAACTCCAATATCAATAACCAACATAACATATAAAAATCCCAAAATATCAAACACACATAATTCATAAAAGAGTTTAAAATAACAAATTATGTCAAGCAGCTCGACGATTGTGCCCCATCATCATCATCATCATCTGAAATTAACTCCTCCCTAGCAAAAATCTCATTTTCCGGAACTCCACCTAATAACAAAAATAACATATTAAGATTTAAAAATATTTTGAGCAAACAAATAATACGATAACATAATTCAAATAACTTTATACCTCGAGAAGAAGCCCAAATCCAATTTTGAGCACACATTAAGGATTCCAAAGTGTTAGGATGAAGTCTACTACGATGCGGACTCAAAAATCTGCCTCCGGTACTAAAAGCGGACTCAGAGGCAACAGTGGATACAGGAATGGCTAAGATATCCTTAGCCAACTCGCCCAAAATAGGATATTGGCCTGTGTGCATCTTCCAAAAAGCTAAAATATCAAAGTTCGGAATAGTATCCAATAATTCATCATCTAAATACCTATCCAACTCTGACTTAGTCACCTTAACACGCTTATTTCGACTCCGAAATGTTTCAAACTCATCTACATCCCAATACTTATTCGGATTAGAAGAAGATTCCAAAGGTACATCATCCAATCCAACATCCTGCCTATCACTCAAAACCATAGCTTTCATTTCATATTCTTTCACTAAATCATGACAAAGCTTATGTGCACGCTCAATATGCTCATCCGCTGTATCACCATAGATCTTTGGGAAATAAAAATCAATCAACAACATATTATATCTCGGATCAAACTTAAAATATTATAACAATTTAAACTTTAAAAGAAATCAAATATAAGTAATAAAAAATTGAAAGAAAAATTAAGCAAATAAAAAGTTATAGACAAATTAGAAATAACCTTAAAATTCGGCTATGCAATTTCCAAGAGTTGTCAATAAAATGTGCTGTGACAACCATGTATCCTTTTTTCTGGTTACTTGCTGTCCATAAATCCGTAGTAATAGCCACTCTACCTTGATTCTTCTCCAACATATGCAAAGTCTTAATCTTCTCAATATGATAAAGTTTCGAAATCTCACTCTTCAATGTATTTCTACTCATTGGCTTAACCACGGGGTTGGCATGTGCCATCATTTCTCTAAAGCCTTTATATTCCACAAATTTAAGTGGAAGCTCATGCATCACCACCATCCTTGCGATCAAACTCCGCAAAACTTTTGGATCGAAACTATCAAAGCCAATGTCACAACTCCCATCCTCTCTTTTGAGCACTTTGAGACTTCCTTGAAGTGCTTCTTGTATTTTCGGTTGATTCCTCGAAAAACAAGATTTCACGTGTCTATTCAAGCTCGTGGTCCCTGATGTGTATTTGGCTTCTAAAATTGCATTCTGATGCACTTTGCCTTTTTTTCTCCATTAATAGTTACTTTTGTAAAGTGATCCCAAGCTGTAGAGACTTTCTTTCCCTTTTTATCTTTAAGAGTTGACAGTGAAATCTCCTCAACCTCATTATCATTGCTATCTTCAACATTCCGAGATAAATTTGGAGCATTTGACTAATTAATTTCTATATTGTCTGACTGTGACTGTGACATCGCACTGCTGTTTATTATAAAAAATAATGAATAATTATAAATAACCATGCAAATTACATAGTTATAATATTATATAACAAAATTAACTTACAAGCAACCTAAATTAACTTATAAGCAACCTAAGCAACCTAATAAAGCAAAGAAGAAAGACCAGACAGATAAATAAATAAACAACTGAGAAATTTCTGGAGCAATTGCATTTCCCACTTTACAGAAATTCTTAATGTGAGCCAATTCTTTCTTAATGCCAGAAATTGTTCAATTGATCAGCTGTAAATTGTGAACTGTGAGCTATATCAAAACGATTGCAGTTTGCAGATAAATGAGATCAAACGTATTCCAAACAAAACACACATATGAAATAGAAAAACTACTACAACAAAGATAACGAGGGTGTTTAATTAGCTCTTTCTTATTATGCGTACCATTAACAACGTAAACACTTCCAAGATCCAAAAACTAATTACATATAAAGCATATGCTTCACATTCATCTTAGTGATTAATTTTTTTCCGGTTATATCTGAACCCATGTATCGATCGATGATCGTGCCATAGTCTCATTGTTGATCAAATGACCCATGCGCTAACCTTGACATTTTCAAAAATTCAGCATTTAAAACTTCAAAAGAAGTGGCTACCAAACCAAGGCACCCTATTAATTGTGGCGCCAATAAGATTCCTAATTTCGGCAGGAAGTCTTAGCTTTCTACATTGCCATTGTGCAATATGATGCTTTACACACATTTTTTGTTCACAAATTCCACAGACCTAACTCTCAACTCAAAGGCACATAAAAATGATGAAGAAACGGGGGGAGGTCTAGCTTAATTAGAAGATTTTCTCATTGTGGGTCATTATGATTTAGCATTATCTTTCAATCAACCTCCTGTGGTTGATGTTACTTTACCACTTAGTAACAATAATGGCTAAGCCACAACGTAAACATTTTTTATTGAAAAAAAAAAAAAATTACCTTGTGGGTCGTGGTTGGTTCACGAATATGGTGACAAAACAATGGAGTGAGAGTGTGAGACCGGCGAACTCCGTCATGTGATGCCAAAAGTGACCAAAGGTGAAGAGCTCTTTGTGGTGACGAGTATGACGGTTCGTGGAGGAGAGCGCGGTCAAGTCAATCTTGCATCGCCATCGATGAAGGATAGGTGGTGGGTAATGGTGGAGACGAAGGGAGGAGGTGCCGATTTACGAGATTTGTCTCAGCGATTTAGGGTTGGTTCGGTTGGCCGGTTGGGTTTGGGACTTTGGGGGAAATTGGGTAAAGGAAAAAATGCAATTTTGGTTTTTATATTTTCCTCTTTTTTTTTTTACTTAATAAAAAGCGGTCCGGTGTCTTTGTGTGGACCGTGCCGAGCAGTAAGATTGAAAATCAATGCCCGGATCCGCTTTTTTCATGCATGCGGGCCGGGTAAAACCCGGCCCGCATGTGCCGGGTCCGGTCCGGATCCGGTCCGGGCGGGCTTTTCTGCCATCTCTAGACGTAGGCACACTTTCGCTTCTTTTTCCACATTACTTGGGGAAAATTGCTTTTAGAGTTCTTGCTTGAAGTCGACCCAATTATCGATGGTGCAAATGTATTTTCCCATCTCGCCATTCTTCTGACGCTACTATAGTTGTGCGGTGCCTCAAAGGTAGGTAGGTGTTATGCCCACTTTCGATGCCTCGTCTCGTAAACTATAACATTAAAGTATTGGTCTAGCCTGAAGAGGAAATTGTCCATGATAGCGGCATTGCGTATGCCATTATAGGTGTCGGGCTTTAGCATGTCGATGCGTCACACATCACTTGTACTTGCAGATGTTGGGCTAGCGGAGAGTGTGCGCTTGTGCCATCCGGACTTCCACTTTCGCGCTTCTCTCAGATGAAATTGCAGAGTTTAAACAACTCTTCGTGAAATGCTCAAAACTCCCCTCGGAGGGTGTTCACTTGGTCTTGGATGAGGACATTTGTTGCCACAGTGAAGTCGATATACTCTCCCTCGAGACCATCCAACATTTCTTCCAATCCATCAAGGGTGTCCTGAACAGCGAACATAACTGTTTCGAGCGTAGCCATGCAAGGCTCCAAGGCATCAATGGACGGGGCCTTGGACTTGCTGCGGGACTTGCCTTGTGGTCATCCTTCCTCACGACCACGATTTGGCTCCGGTGAGCATCCACACCAATAACGCCCTCTTGTGATGTGTTGGGAGGGCTGGTCATTGCTCGTGAGCTAACTTGCGTGGGTGCAAACCTTGGCTCTGATACCACTTGTCACGAGATGAGTGTTTTGCACAACGAACTGGTGTGGCACTTAGACAACTCTTGCTGAAAGTTGCTAAGCCTTTAATCTTCTCAACTAGATAAGCTTGGAGGTTTTTGAAAGAGTTAGAGAGAAGAGAGCAATGGAGCTGAAAGAGGAAAATTGTAGTACTTGCAAGAGTACTTACAAGAGTGCTTGAGTTGCTTGCTCCAAGCTTGATACTTAAATGCTAAATGCCATGCCCTATTTATAGGGAGGCTTGCCAAACTCTAGAGTTCTAGAGAATTATACCAACTTGACTAAATATCTAGATATTTACATGTGCTAGAGATGTGTAGAGAATTCTAGATATGTACAAGCTTGAAATGTGTTAAAGTAAGTTAAAAATTTCTAGAATCCGGCCAAGTTAGCACTCTTGGCCTAAACTTGGGCTAGGAATTTAGGCGGTCCGGAACAATAGGCACTCCTCCAATTCGCTCCCTGCTGATTTTAGACACAGGCTTTAGCTTAACATGAGTTCAATGCCAACCATGCAAGTCCTGCTTTAACTAAAGGTACCCAATTTTTTATAGAAAAAGTTCTAGTTCCTATACGAAACTCCCTTGTGATCATCCTATTTGTAAGCCTTTTGATTTCCAATGTGTCTATGGTGAATGTGTTTATGAAAAAAATTACAGGGATGCTTCCTTTACCAAAAGGGTTGCTTCAAAAGAAGATTTCACTTTAATGTCACATAACAATCAAAACCTTATACATTTTCGTCAGGTAGTCTACGGTTGCTCAGATGACAACTATGGTTTACAAGAAGGTAAGTCCGAGCTATTGCGGGAATTTTGGGCATGAACAAGGAGCCGAGTTCTGTCATGGTTCAACTGGGAGCTTTTGTTTTGTATCGCTTCTCCGGCTGCTTTTCTATTCCCCTACCAGATGGAAGATACCCAAAACCTTTAAGTATACTAACATGGAGATGAGGTTTCTTTGCAAACCACCCCCTTTGTTCATTCCGACTTTTACTGCTTAAATTTATTGGACGTAATTGTGGAGAAAACATTTGAATTATCCACCCCATATATTTGACATTAGAGTGAATGTAACAGGTGGTTGCATCATTGATTCTAGAACTGGACTCATCAACATCATTAAAGATGCTTACTGGAAGCTCCACATGGAATTAAATACTATTTTCATAAATATCCGCTTGAAAAAGACACAAATTGTCCTTCTTCATAGCAACTTTGCTATATCTTGCCAGAAGACTTCAACTCATTTCCTTCAATGACATTGCATTTTGAAAGAGCCAACTTGACAATAGCCCCAGAAAATGTGTTTCTCATTAGCAGCCAAGAAAAGAGATTCATCCTAGCAATTCTTTCATTCGAAGACTCTACTATTCTCAGAGCATGGCAGTAATGTAAATGTACTCTCTTTTGCACCATAAAATTGCTCTGAGGACACAGGTTGAAAATCAACTTGCCTTGTTTCTTCATCTGGTTTTTTCATAATGAATATTCTGAGTGGAAAACCATATTGCTTCTAAACTTGAGAATTAAAAAGATATTAATGTATTTCCAGTGTTGAGATAATTTTGGTGGACTGATCTATTAATTATTCGGTCTTTATCAAGTTGAGCTTACAAGAAACTTCTTAGCAAATGCTCAACTCCTAGAGAAGATTATTTTTGCAACTAGATTATTATGAACCTGATGAAATTTCATTGCATAATGCGTCTTATATTAGCAATCAATGCTTTGAGATTAGCTTTTGCTCGTAAATGATTGAAGCCAATGTAGACTATGAGCAAGCATCCCATACCAATATTGAGCAACTCATCATGTAATTTTCTATTACATAATATTATTGTTTTCCGAAAATTTAATTCAACCTAAAAGTCCCATGACGATAAAATCAATTTGCATCGAAGTAAAACTAACTGAAGAAATTTCCCGACATATAGCAAAAAGCTAATAGATGAATTTATTTCTTTTGATACACAAATTTTAACTAATAAACCAACGCATGAGTTCATCTCCATTGATACATCAGTTATACAAATAACTATACACATAAGTCTTAAACAATACGCAAAAAACAAAAGTAGAGTTTTCACGTGAGACTTCTAGGTTCTTTTTACTTGCTTTCCTCTGAAAAATAAAAATTGACAAAAGCGTGTCTAATGAGCATATAATATATATATATTTTACTCTTAATTATATAATTCTAGTTATTTTATTTATTATTTTAATTAATTAAATTATTTTGTTGAATAGGAAATTAATTGGAGATTATGGATTAAAAAAGCATGAAGAAATTTAATTTGGGAAGCAGATTAAATTGGAAGACAAAATATAATTTAGAATTAATAAGTCGAAGACCAAAGTCAAAGGTCAATTTCTTCAACTAATGACCGGTAGGCATGCATTTAGAAAGGAAAATGATGTTTACAAACCCAAACTAAACAAACGCAATCGTTTTGTTTTTTTTTTTGCTTCTCCAAAACGTTGCCGTTTCACTTATCATTTGCCAAATGAAGATACAATCTATGCGTCTCTTTTCCTCTTCATTTGACTTAACAACTGCTTTTCTCTTCATCCTCTTCGTCTTAAGCTATTAGCTTTCTATTACAAAAACGCACCCATTTATCAGATTTCTTTGCCTACATTTTCCTTGAAGGTTTCTCAAACAAATACAAAGCAAATTGCAGAAGAAACACATTTTGTTCCAATGAAAATGTACGGAAACATTTTAAATATGGAAAATTACCTCAAAATGAAGGCTCACAATTCGACCAACAAATTAGATCAAAGGAACCGGCGCTAACCAAGAAGTGAGCTCAAAGATTCCGAAACACAAACGTAAATTCACAAAAATGCAAATCTATGATGAACGCCGAGATCAAAATTTACGAAGAAAGGGAGCTGAAAAAATAAATGAAACGTGAAACTAGATGACAATGGATCTGCTTCTTCAAAGGAGACAATGAAATTGTTACTAGAGACAGCTAGAGAAATAGAGAGAGAGAGAGAAAGAGAGAGAGAGAGAGAGAGAGAAGGAGAGAAAGCCACGAAAAATATCTGCCACGAAGAAACGAAGAGGAAGAGATTTACGGTGCAACTCTGTTTCAACTAAGTCTAAGAATTAATGGAGTCACTTGCAGATGGTAAGTGAAACGGCAACGTTTTGAAGAAGCAAAAAACAAAAAAAGAAAAAAACAAAACAAAACAAAACGACGCCGTTTTGTTTAATTTCGGGGTTTGACCCGGGACAAATATCAGAACTCTTTAGAAAACAAAGATTTAGCGATGGCAATTGCATGTGCATGGCATTATATATTATGGAAAGCAATTTAAAAGGGCCCGTGACTTGGCTATCAAAAGTGGAAAGAAATTGATGGATTATGGTGTTGACAAGTAATGGTGGCATTAATTAGAAAGTTTGATTTTAGAATTGGAAAAGGATTGGAGTTAGAATCCAAATTGGATTCAGCCAATAAAACATACAGATTTGGCCAATAATTGCACGGTCATTGGGCATTATTATATAAAGCCAGAGACGGGACAAAGAGAAAAAAAAAAAAAAAAAGAGCATTCGGCAAAGAGAGAATAAGCAGCAACAGTTCAATTGCCATGGCTGGTTTTATTTATTTTGTTGCTTCTAATTTAAGTATGTCTAGTTAATTTTCTTATACTGAGATTAAGAATGAAACCCTATTCAATAAAATAATAATAATTTTTTTATTTAACTAATTCCCTACATATGTTCTTTAATGTTTATGGTTCTTGTTTCACATCATTAATTAGATGTTATTATTTGACTAAATCTATACTTGGATCTATAAAGTCTATATATGACTATCTTTGATTTTGTATATTTCATTAAATTGTTTACACAGAGTTAGGGGTGGCAACATGGGTCAGGATTCGTTATTCGATTCGATTCGATGCGAATTAAATGGGTTTGGGTTTGAAAAAAATTGATTCGTTTAATAAATGGATGAATTCGATTCGATTCGCTAATTAAACGAATCGAATGCGGGTTTAAAGATTTTGATTCGTTTATTCGTTTAGGATTCGTTAAATAAACGGGTCATAAATTAATCGAATACAGGTCGATTCGTTTAAAATTCGTTTAATTAAATTACTTTTTTATCCTTAAATTTATTTGAAAACTTTTTAAAATATGAAGGTTAATATTATAATTTTAAACATAACACATAAAACCAAAAGACCAACCCTAATTTTACACTTCACACGCACTTTTCCCTCATCTTCTAGCAACTCAACCGCCACTACTACATTTTGCCATCTCTTTCCCTTCATTTCCTTCTCCAAATCCTTTTCTTTTTCTTTTTAATTTTACATTCAACAAGTGTTACGTTTTGCCACTGCTCCAAATCCTTGGATTTGTGTGAGTGTGATAGATAAAGTTTTGTCTTGTTTAATTATTATTTCCTTAAAAATACTACAAATTTGTTATATATTTGATATTTTGAATTTTACAATGATTATTATCAATATTGCAGTATGTTAAATTGTTAATAACATTTTTATTTACTTTTTGGTGTAGGATTTTTGTTTTCAAAGTGAAAAAATAAATGAAGAGAATTAAAGAAATTACCTTACTTTATAATTTGAATTTGAATTATTGTTATTTGTATTATTAGGGATTTGTAATTTGGCATTTAGAAGACTACATAATATGGTTTGAGTTACTTGTATTTTGTTGTGGGATGTTAAAATTGTGATTTTTTTATATTTTATTTTGCTTAATTTTGTTTATTAATTATATTTTTCTAAACGAATTGTAAACGAATCCTGATTCGATTCGATTCGATTCGATTCGATTCGGTTCAACTCGTTAAGGATAAACGAATAATAAACGAATTCAAATTCGATTCGATTCGTTTATCAATTCTATTAAACGAATTAAATGAATAGAACTGAATATTTGTTTAATAAACGAATCGAATCCGAATCCGCAGAATTTTAACCTAATTCGTTTACGATTCGATTCGAATTCGATTCGTTTATTTGTTTTGCCACCCCTACACAGAGTGCTTAGGAAAACTTTAACTCTTTGTTATTCAATATTTTTACATGAGATACTTAGATATCATACTATTAAGCAGAAAAAGAACCTACACAAGATTAATTTTAATTGGGCTTAATTGTTATATCCATGAGATAACATATATTGATTTTGAGTTATCGCTCTAAAATTAGAGATTAATTAACAATTTGATAATTATTAATTGAATAGTGGTGGATTTTGAAACCTTGGTAATTTTTGTCTTATTGAATTCTCCTTTACTTTAATTGTTTTCTTAGTTTAATTTCTCATAAAACTCAAATTGTTCAACTAGATTAGGATTAATATTAATTTTAGATTTAAATTAGACTTTTTAATTTATAACAATCCCTGTGGGTTCAAAATCTAAAATTTTGCACTATTCTATTTTTAGACTCGTACGCTTGCAAATATATTAAAATTTTACACAACACTATCATAATCAGCAAGTATAAACATGCATCACAAACATGATGGTATCTTTGCTCAATATTTTCAAACACTCAGTTTAACCTTAAGTTTAAAATAAACACATGAATCTTTGTATAGAAGTTTGTTGAGCATTATTTTGATTAAAATAAATTCAAAACTAACTAGTTCGAACTAAGTTCAAATTCAGAAAACATTCATCATACCAAAACAAATAAAAAAATATATAACATGTCAAAACAAATCAAAACAGATATCATATCATGACTTGTCATATAGGGGCTGATGTTAAATAGTGTCACCTACACCCACAATGATCCGGCATAAATCTAATCATATAACTTGCGCAACATAACAGAATTTCACCAGTAAAAGTCACATGTTTCTCCTAGTGACCCGGTCAGAACAGAACATATCGTGTTAGAAATAACTAACGACATTAAGCTAAAACATTTTCATAAAATACAAATATTGTACAAATTTTATTACACTCGCAAGCGCACGAATCTATTGTATAATAGATTTTGTGGTAACAAGTGTCGATCCCATAAAGAGGTAAATTTTATTATGCATAGGGTTAATTTTCTAGGTGTATATGTGAGTTGGTTAGAAGTGAATTTTTTTTTTTTTGGTTGATGGGAAAGCAGCCAAATTACAACCCTTACTCCAATACCTATAATCCTAGATAGAGAGACCATAAAAAATTTTCATGGTCTCAAGGATTCCAACAAAATGGAACAACAGCTCCAGCTCCACTAATGCAACCAATTCAACAAACTCCTCAAGTCACGCAATCATCATTCGAACCATACAATCAGAATCAGACTATTCACAGCCAAAACCATGAGAAGAGGCATTCCAGAAATTCTAAAAATTTGGCATATCGTCACCACAAAATCTATTTTACAATAGATTAGAAACCTGATAAAATTCATAACATAAGCGGTGTCTTAAGTTCCTTAAATAGAGAAGTTAAAGACAGTTACCAAAGAGAAGTAAGAACAATTTTAAAGACATAAACAATAAGCACATGTTCCTTAAATTAAAACTACATGTAACCTACCCTTTGTTAACAGATATGCTTAGATATTACAGAACTTTTTAATCTACGAAAGAAATACATTTTTTTTAAACAAATATATATTTTGACTTGTTTGAGTCATACTTCTTAACTTATATGGGTTTGGTACTTTGGTTTCAGTACCTTCTTTTTCAAGTAAGAATTGTAATACTTTTTTCTTATTTTTTTATGATGAAAAGAATTGTATTACTTACAGGAGTAGATTTTTCTTTCCAATTTTAATTAGGTAGAGATTTTCTTCTTTTTCTCTATAAAATTTCTCTTTTTGTTTATTTGCTCTTTATGACCGTCATTACTTAAGCCGATGGCCTTTAAAGACATTGTCCAAAGAAGATATCTGCTAGCCATCAGAAGCTCAAACTTGCTACTGCCTTAGACTACTGCCATTATTAGTAGAGTTCACACACTCAAATCAAGCTCCTTCAAATACGATCTTCTCAATCAGTTGTGTTCTTTCTCTTCCACCGCTCTGCTTCATAATCCACTAGTTTTAGGCTTCAACTCATCCATAGAGACTCCCCGGAATCTCCTTTGTATCCTGGAAACCTCAATCTCCATGACAGTTCAGAATTACATCAAAATTTCCAAAGCAAGAGCCTAGTATTTACTCTCAACAGAAACTTACCAAAGTACTACAATGGAACCCAACAAGATGAGTCCGGATGTTTACTCTTAATCATACTTATATGTTGAAACTTGGAATTGGAGATCCTGTTAAAAGTCTCGGGTTTCTTCTGGATACCGTGGCTGGTCTTACTTGGACTCAATGTCAACCTTGCAAGTCTTGCTATGAGCAAAACGATCCGATTTACAACTCAAGAAGTTTCAAGTCTTGTAAAAAGCTACCTTGCTATGATGCTTCTTGTAAGTCTCCATTCCATTGCTTTGAAGGGGACTGCTTCTATGGTATCACATATGGCGATGTTTCTGAAACCAAAGAAGTTGACTCTTTGGATACTTCCACCTTGTTGCCGCCTGATGAACCCTCACCAGTATCTGTTCAAAACATAAGGTTCGGTTGCTCACTTGAATCTAAAGATTTTGTTTCCATTCAGAAGAAAATCATTGCTGGGATTATGGGACTGAATTGGGATTCGACTTCTTTCATAGTGCAACTAGGCAGGCTTGTGCCAGACCGCTTCTCTTGTTGCCTTGTTCAACCTGATAAGTCTTTCCACAGCCGTCTGAAGTTCGGAGACCAAATGTATGACAAGAAGTAATTAACTTCAAACAATGCCATTTGTGAAGCATCCGAATTCATATGCATATGGTCTGAATTTATTGGACATCAGCATTGCTGGAAAAAGTTTGAATCTGCCACCAAATAGCTTCACAATCAAACCTAATGGACAGAGAGGTTGCATAAATGACTTTGGATCTGTGCTAACTGTCATCGAGTGTGAGGTTTATGCAGTCCTGAGGGCAGAATTTATAGATTATTTTTCTCAACATGACATTGAGAAATTATTTACCTGCAAAAAATGTGAGGTTACTTGTTTTAACCTGACAGCACGTTTTAACTCGTTTCCTTCAATGACATACCATTTTCAAGGAGCTGACCTCGTAGTGGAACCAGAAAATGTGTTCATTTTTAATCACCAAGACTCGTTTTTTTTTTTTTTTTTTTTGGCACAGCATTCACACCTAGGAAAGGGAAAAGACGATATTGGGAGCACGGCATCAACATAATACTCAGTTCGTTTATGATCTTGATACATTTTGAACTCTATTTTGCTCCTGAAAATTGTGCTTAAAATAGAGGTTGATTTGCTCGAACAGTCTCCAACTTGTCTTCGTAAGTCCAAGAATATGATAAATCTGATAATGTCTCACTATCATCCCAATTCTAGCTTTTTCTAGTGTAAAAGAATATGATAAAATCACGGCCAAAGAAAGGGGCAGAGAAGCTTGTTGAATGATCAGTTTATACTAGATGGCTGCATTCTTGATATTTTTAGCCTAAACATCTACTTTGTATCCCATTGCACACTAATGAGACTCGAATCCATACCTGCTCCTTAAAATGGAAGCTGGTTAATTTCATTTAAACTCATGCCCGGGAAATGGTTCATTGAAAGAAGCACTAAAGGAGAAACAAACAATCTAAATCTAATCACTTAGTGTCGTAATTCTTCTCAAATCAATTATTTCGAAGACACTGAACATTCCACTTGTAGCAATGAAGTATCAAGAATGGAAACACCGTCACTATAAAGTTTCACAATTCCACATTAAGCTGAAGCTTCTGAAAGCAAAAACGGTGCTGACATTACTGAAACGAGTTCATTGCTTCGCTGCTACTTATTCAAGTAAAGTGGGAGTCATCTATGTACCAATTGGACTCAAAAGTTGGCAACTGAAGCAGAAACACTCGACCCGACCCCAATTAAATGCAATGTGACAAAAAAAAAAAGATCAAAATTGCACACTATTTAAATGCTACAACAGATACTGCATAGCACAGTATGGCTTCCTGGTGCCGGTGCCAAAGAGATGCCATTGATGGATTTAACAGGAACAGACAAATTATTTAGCTACAGAATCAACACTTTATTATAACAGTAGTGCTTCTGTAGCATGTAACATAAGACAAGAACGAGACTATCAAGTCACCCATCTCAAAAATGATTAGAAAAGCATTTACGCTTTAAAAGTCATCAACGTTTTTCCACCGTCCGATGATGCATCTGCAGATGCGGACGGTGGACCGGACACTTCTTAAAATCACCTACGGTTAACAACACTAGGGAATTTGTGCCGCGGAGCACAGCTGACACTTTCTCTGTAGTGTCGTTGTCAGAATCAGCGGCGCAGATTAGAAAAAATAGATAGGTTTCTGCCTTTTAATTAAAGATGTTATCATATTGATACTTCCATAATGGCTCGTATACTTTAATATTTAAGCTGACTGGCTACTCTGTTTTTTTTTTTTTTTTGAATAAGCTACGCTCTTTATTCATTGTTAATTTATTATTATTATTCTTATTATTTAAAGTTCATTCTTAATTCTAGACAAATTTATATGTATGTGAGTACGCATATATTATTGGTCATAATTATTAAACTTTTGTGCATAGGCGTTTTTTTTTTTTTCTTTTTTTTCCTTCTTTTTTAGCACAGAAACAATAATAATTTCCTAAAGCTCACTCATACAAAGCCGAGCCAACGAAATGAGTCTAAATCTAAAGCTATCACCAGCCGACAAGGATTCTTCAAAGTCTAAAAATTTCTCACAGAAAAAGACAGCATACATTTTTCTTGTGTATGTGCGTATATAGTATTAATAAAATATCTTGAATTATAAAATGTCTGTCTTAAAATCAAAAAGAAAATTATTAAAAATATTCCAAATCTAAAGACTAAAGCCCCACTTTCTTTTTCACACACACAGAGCACACCAACAGCTCCTCCTAGCTTCCACTCTACTCACTCTTCTCTGTCATTCTGTCTCAAAAAGCTCCCTTTTTTCTCTCTCTAGTTGCAGAATTAATTCAGATACAGTTAGAAAGTTGCAATCTTTACCAGTTTGTTGTGTGTAAAAATTATAGAATCATGAGGGGGCCATTGGGAGCAGTGATAGGGAGGTATCCATCAAGTGATGGGAGTGTGCCAATTGATGGTGGGATCATTAAGCACAACAGGAAATGTAGAGATGTTGCATTTCTTGTTATTTTTATTGCATTTTGGGTTGCCATGATTGTTAACTCTAGCTTTGGATTTAACCAAGGAAACCCACTGAGGTAAAACAAAAATGTAAATTTTCACATTTACCTACTTCACAAACTTGTTCATTTCCCATATGGGCTGCTTTTGTTTTGGTAAAAGCTTGATTGGTTTTATGGTATGTTTTTAGTTTCTATAAATTGGGTTTCTTTTCTGGTATTCATATTATTTATGGGTCTCCCTTTTTTCCCATTATTTTTTTCTGCAATTTTTATTTGTCAAACACTCTATGTTACTCATTTTTATGTATTTAACTTGTTGTACTTGTGTTGCTTAAGCTTTATGTAGTATTGCAATTGGGTTTGCATCTTTGTTTTAGTTTCATTTTACACTTTGGCTGCTGGAAAATAAAAAGAAAGAAATGGACAGCTTATGATAGAATAAGAGTGCAATGAGGACCTTAAAATATTGTTAGTTATATGTTATGTTTGCAAATTAGACGTGTACTCTCTCACTAGTAAATATGCATAAGGATGATCTCACTGACAACCTTGTAAATCGGGTTCCTTTTCTGGCGTCCATATATGTGATGTGTCTCCCCTATTTTTCTCATTATTGCCAAATTATTTTTTCTTTTTATCTAGTCTGTGGTATTTTTTTTTTATGTATGTCTTGTTCTGGTTGTGTTTCTCAAGCTTTATTTATTCTCACAATTGGGTTAGCATCTTTGTTCTAGTTTCCTTTTTCAGTTTGCTATCTGAAACATTAGAGGGAAAGAAATGAAACAACTTATGATATAATAAGGATTGCAATGAGGACCTTAAATGATTGTTTTAGCATGTTATGATTGCAAGTTAGATGGAGTCCTCCTTCACTAGCAATTATAAATAATATAAATAAAGACCAATATCGCTGAGAACCTCATAACTGGCTAACAATCACAAGAGCATTGTTGTTAGGTGATGATATTTTGTCAATCAGGTATTCACTATCTCATCGTGACTCCATTTTGGTGTCAAATTCATCAGATTCACCTGTACACTAAAATCCATGAACTTCTGAATACCATTAAAAATATAGCCTTTCTCTCTGTTATTTGGTTATGAATGGGCAATGGAATTGGGTCGCCGTTGTTCAAATGTATGCAGCAGCTGTGCTTTTGGTTTATTTATGAATTTTTTGTACTTGTACATTCACATATATCCTTCTTGCTTGCTCTCAGTTTTTCTACATTGTCTTGGTGTTCCTTTTTAGTTTACTTTCATTCACTTTTTTCACTCTTTATAATTTTTTATGCCATGACTTACCAGGCTTACTTATGGGCTGGACTACAAAGGTAATGTATGCGGTGACAGGCATGCAGGTCTTCGTGAACTGGAGCTCAGATATTGGTTGAATCCTAATCAGGTTTATCAAAGTGGTTTGAAAGGCAGCCAATTCAAGTTGGCAAATGCCCGGAGTATATGTTTGTTGGATTGTCCTATCCCAGCAGAGGACTCGCTAAATTGGGTCTGTGATTATCCAGAGGGTGAAATTCGTCTCTCAATGGATGACTGGATTGATAGGAATTATGATTATTTTGAATTCCTTACACCAGAAATGCGAAACAGCTCTCTTCAACTTCAAGGTCCTTGTTATCCTGTCGTATTTCCAAGTGTAAATGGTAAGTGAACTTAGTGTAGTTCCCCTGTCATTAAATTATTTAATGTTTGGTTTTGTTTAACTTATTAATGTGTACATTCATATTATTTGATCTTCATCCCACTTTTGTGCTTATGTGAATACTTTACATTATAATGATATTTATATAATTCTTCCCAGTTTACTGGAGCTGCCAATTCATAGCTCGTGCATCAAATATGTCTTTGAAGCATTGGCAACAGATGGGTGGAGTGACTATCAACGAGGACCTTCTGATTGATAAGTCAATTCACAGGACCATCAATTCTCGGTCAGCTGTCTTAAAGGTTCACGACTTTTTTCTTTTGTTTCTACTTGTGGAATTGTCACGAGAAATATATGAGTTCCTCTTTTTGTTATTAACTATCTACTCTGTACTTTGTCCTGCACTGGCAATGCTCATTTTGAATATTCTAAATTAACATTCATCGAATATGTGTTATTGCAGAGGTATATGGCTGATATTGGAAAATCATGGCCTGTGTTGATTGTTTGTGGAGGACTCTTGCCACTGTTTTTGTCAGTGATTTGGCTACTGATGATTCGGCATTTTGTGGTTGCCATGCCATGGATAACAGTTGCTCTCTTTAATGTTCTGATAATATCAGTTACAATGTTTTGCTACATAAAAGGTATGGAGTATATCTTTCACCGTTTCTCCTTGGCTGTTGATCTGAAATTTTAGTTTTTACGTTACCAAGATTATGCTTGATATATGCAAGCAATCTTCATACATATAATTAGTTGAGCTGCCTCCACTCCATATTGCAATCACTCTCTTTAATGTTCTGATAATATCAGTTACAATGTTTTGCTACATAAAAGGTATGAAGTATATTTTTCACCATTTCTCCATGGCTGTTGAGTTGAAATTTTAGTTTTTATGTTACCAAGATTATGCTTGATAAATGTAAGCAATCTTCATACATATAATTAGTTGAGCTGCACTCCACTCCATAGTCCAATCAATCTGGAACCTGTCTGTTCTGCTAACAGTTTCAGACATCTGAAATCGTACTGTTATATGGATAATATTTTTTTTGGGTTTTGACCTCTATCAGCAGACCGTTACTCCCTGACTTTGCCTTTCTAAAAATTTTTAGGGAATTAAACTTTTTTGTTAACACTCCTTTAATCCTGTAACAGTAGCAGCTCCCAGGAATCTGTCATTAGAATTATTGACTATTTGCAAAATCTTTTGTAGGTGCTTCAGCTACCTTATCTGATACCATTCATCCCTCTCAATGTACATTTACTTCTGGTCTTGGTCATTCCCTAGGGCTGAGAGTTTGAGGTTTCAGTAGTGATAGAGATATTTCAAATCTCTGGTTTCTTTATGCTTATTTTTAACTCTTAATATATTGAATTATGGTATTGGATTCTTCACATGATTTTCTTATTTATAGTGAGGATAATCTTCAACGATACTCGTTACTGAATTTATTTTGTCTACAATGTTTTTAGTTGGATGGATTGGGAATGATGCCATCTCTCCTATCATCGGTGCACATGATCCATACTATCATGTATATGGACGGGTAGGTTTCATCACTTACTGAGTTCTCTATATTTGGGAGCTCTTTAGTCTTTATACCCATCTGATGCTGATTACATACTTAATGTGTATTTCAGGAGATAAACCATCTTCGTGCTGTCACTATTCTTATGACCTTTGTAATGGTTGTTGCCATCCTTACATCAATTGCCATCATCCGCCGCATCATAATGGCAACATCTGTCCTCAAGGCAAGTACTATGTCTTGGTTATTATACCCTAAAATGACGGAGAAATTATAGTGTTTGCACTGTCTGTCTTCGAACTTAATCTATGATAAGTTTAATTAATGGGTATTTATAGAAGTTTGGGTTTTAAAATATACAACTATATTCTTGAAGGTGGATTGGCTTTTTCCTGACAATAGAACTAAAGATAATTTCAAGAGGGTACTGATATTGCCACTCATACGACAGAGCATAAAAGAGAAATCTCTGTTAAACTTTATGTTTCCCAGACAAGACCACCAACCGTAATTTTACATGGCATATTAGTCAAGAATTGGGCCTTTGTTATGTTTGGGCAACAAATTGTCTCTCTTTCTTGCAATGGTCTTTTGATTTAGCGGTCTTACATTTAAATATTTATGCAGGTTGCTGCCAAGATTGTAGGAGAAGTTCAAGCTCTCATGATATTTCCTATCATACCATATATTATGCTTGCAATTTTTTACATGTTCTGGATTTCAGCTGCTCTTCATTTATTCAGCTCTGGTCAGATAATCCAAAACAATTGCAATTCCAACTGCTGTGCATATGATCTCGGCTTAAAACGGGTGAACTGTGATCATTGCTGTGGCTATCGCATCCGCTATACTCCTCATATCGCAGTTGCTATCTTCTTCCACCTATTTGGCTGTTACTGGGCTACTCAATTTTTCATTGCAGCCTCGTCAACTGTGATTGCAGGGTCTGTTGCTTCCTATTATTGGGCTCGTGGTGAAACATCGGTAAGTTTTGGAATCTGTAGATTTACTTTTCAAGTTATGTGCTATTTTTCTTATTAAAAAAGTAGTTTGTGCATGTTTTCCTTCTGTAATTTTTCTATATCTTCATGCAGCCAGAGATTCCATTACTTCCAGTTGTTTCCTCTATGAAACGCCTTGTACGATACAGTCTTGGTTCTGTGGCTCTTGGCTCCCTGATTGTATCTTTTGTGGAATCAGTCCGATTCATACTTGAGTCAATTCGTCGCAAGATGAAAGTTTTTGGTATTACACCGGATAGTTGGTATGGGAAGGCGGCATTTTACTCTTCCCAGGGTATTTTGAGGTGTATTGAGTGGACAGTCAAATCTGTGAACCGCAATGCCTATATAATGGTAATCTTGGAAGATGTAGTTGGAAGTAGAATTATGGTTATCTGGTTGTGTTTGTTACCATTCGAGTTCGTTACTGATGGTTTCCTAACTGTTTGATTGTGATTCTTGTAGATTGCTATTACGGGAAAAAGCTTCTGTCGAGCTTCTTCTATTGCAACAGAGTTGATCATCAATAACATACTTCGTATAGGGAGGGTGAATGTGATTGGAGATGTTATTCTATTTCTTGGAAAATTGTGTGTCAGCCTCTCAAGTGCTGTATTCGCTTTCCTCATGCTGGATACCCACAAATACAGATCTGCTCATAATAAGATATCCTCTCCGCTCTTTCCTGTGTTGGTACGTTTCCTGTGATTCAATTATAAATGAGATAATTCTTATTGAAATTGTTTTCCGTATGCCAATGAGCTTAAACATCTACAACCAGAATTAACTATTGAGCCTATATGTTACCTCATGGCATGAATGTTTGAAGGGGTCAAATTTGCTTGGTTGCTAACTGGACCCATTGGAGCAGTAGAATTTTGCTTAAATGCAAGAGTTGAATGTTGTTAAGATTATATAACATAATTTCCTTTCCCTGTCAAACTTATGAATATGCAAGAAGGTATTCAAAAGAGAGTCGCTGAAGAAAACTTGGTCTAGATTTATATGCTACTGAAACTTATACTAACAGCTTAACTATGCCTGTTTTAATATTGTTAATGCAGGTTTGCTGGTTCCTTGGTTATGTTGTTGCCTCTCTCTTCTTTGCAGTGGTGGAGATGTCAATTGATACCATCATCCTTTCATTCTGCCAGGACTCAGAAGAGCACCAAGGGACTGCTCAATATGCACCTCCACTTCTCATGGAAACCCTCAACGACCAAAATGAAATGCAGAGACTAACCCAATGACATTGAAAAATTGTATTGTATAATTTTCCCTTTATTGCATATGCTTAATAGAATTCTAGAAATCCTATTATATTAATCGAAATCAGTTGCGTTTTCATCATTGTTGTTGCTTGCACTCTTTTCCTTTTCCTGCTTAATCGTATAGTTTTCCATGTATTTCTTCAATGGCTTCAGCTATGTCCTCATCCAAAGACTGATGACTCAGCTTCTGATTCATGTCCTGATGATAGCATGTCATTTATTTCATCCAGCGCCTCCAAATACTCTTCACGTTTCTGTAGATTATCGACTTTAATTTGTAGTGAAGGAATGAGTAACTCCTCACGGACGAAATGCTGCTATGATTGTGTAGTGCTCTGATTGTGTAGTGATCCTCTCATGAGTATGTAACCATTCATAGAAGGCTGCCATTTCATGAGTTCTTCGATATATACATCTCATGCTCCTCTCTTATGTAGAAAGAACCAAAAAGATCTTTAAATAATAAACAAGGAAATTATTTAGAACCATCAAATTGGATATTTTACAGTCATTTTTCTTCTGTTCTCTCAGTTGCTTGATTGAATTTGCGGATACATTTTGTTGTCCTAATTAATTGCGCAAATATGCTCAGCCAGAATCCATTGCACCACAAAATCATTTAAAAACCATCCAAGGCACCCTGAAGATGAACTTTAGCACAATGAATAAAGTTTCAATATTAAAAAATGAAGCACAAATTTCAACTACATCACTTTCAAGCTCATCCAGAAACAAGTTCATATGTGTTCATAGCTAACCTCCATGCTGGTAAAAAAGAAGACATGTAACTGAGATTACCCGCATCAAAAAAGGAAGATTTGTTCTTCAAACCTTTCACAATATACTCACTGATAATCTTCCCGAGAGAGAGTGATCCCAAAGTTCCATATCAAACTATTTTAGAGTTTTTGTACTTCTTTTATATATGTATTCGTTGTAGAGTTTCTGTAATTTTTTTTTGTTTAAATACACATAGTATACCATTAGCTGATGGAAATCTCATGCAGTGTCAAGAAGATTCAAAATGACTGCGATAGAAGATCTCTTTGAGGTTGTATCTTCATGTCCTTTTACTTTTTCCTGAAGAAACTCAAGCGCTTGGGATCAATCACATCCACTTGAATTAATATTGCCTGACCATTTCCGTCCTCGGTCCATTCAATTGATTCTTTCTTCAATAGCTTATTTATCTGCACAAGAAAAGTTTTACGTAAATGTCACCTTCTTCAGGTTTCATTTGTCAATTCCTTGCTGATTTGCTCATACCTGAAAAACATTATTTCCAAAGAATTTAAATGAAGCATAAGTGTCAATGCCGTTAATTCTTACATCTTGGTGGTTTTCACAAAACAAGAAATGTCCACTTCACAAAATCCAGGTGCTTCATAGATCATAATTTTACAGCTATGCCATGAATTGTAGTTCAAACAGAAACCAGAAGC
Source organism: Citrus cavaleriei (assembly GCA_030448925.1). Lineage (NCBI taxonomy): Eukaryota > Viridiplantae > Streptophyta > Magnoliopsida > Sapindales > Rutaceae > Citrus > Citrus cavaleriei. The sequence continues at coordinate 165,108 of JAUJEN010000643.1, forward strand.
ACTACCAATAAAGTAAAAGGAAGACAACACTTTGGAGCAGAAGTTAGTACAACAAACTGATTGTACCATTCGTTTCCGAGCCTCTTTTTTTGAATCTTCATCACTGGTCCCAACTACAATTCTAAGGTGCTTAATAGCTGATCAGAAGCAAGATGCAAGATCAATTCATTTGTTAGATTTAACTGAACTAGCAAGTCGAAAAGAATGATGACCTACTTGGAATGCCTGACAGGGAAGTCAAATGAACCCTCAGAAGACAAACTACTTCCTTTGGTTCAATTGAATGCCAGTCAAGAGTCATTACTTCATTATTTCTGCAATCAAATCCACACTTGTTATGCCACTAAACCAATAGACAAGATGGCTCAAGAAAGAATCATTAGTACAGACCAAGATAGCTCAAGACAGACCAACCTGGTCTTGACAAGCTTTTCAGCAGATTTTCTGTCAGCTTCACTAGCCTTTTGTCTAAAAAAATGTCCCTGCAAATTCAAAAGTATTAGGAAACTACTACAAGCAATAATACTGTAATAGACATAAAAAGAGTGATCACTAAATACTTCAGAATATGCTACATGCATAATGAAGGAAGTGACAAGAACAGCACACATCAGCAAGCAAAATGTTAAAGATAACAACCTAACAACGGAAGGAACCGGTGCATCATCAGAGAGAAAGAGAAAAATTACCTATGACACTTCAATGTGGTTACAGACGAGCAGTTTAAGTCTAATGACCAAATTTGAACATCATTTCATGTATGTTTGTTAGACGGTAGGGATCACAGTCACAGCAAGAATAGGGTAGAATTACTGAAGTTCACCATTCAAATAAAAATCCTAAACATTCAACCATTAACAATCACAGAGATGAAATTCCCAGAGGTTCAATAAGGCTAGTGGTTCTCAAAGCACTGAACTGCATAATATAAAATAGGAAAAAGGTAAGTATACTTGCTCCAGAAGTTTGTTCACATGTGCATGATCACCTTTAATAAAAGCATCAAAAGCCTGCAAAGCAACTGAAACTATTAATACCAACCATCAATGACCTATCAACAATATGATTGATCAACTAAAAAGAGATCCTTCTCCACATGCTAGCAGTCCGCTATGCAAAAGAAGAGTTTCAAGAAGGTAACAATGTGGCTGCAAATGCTCTTCTTCAAATTAAAGCAATATGAGCATCAATTTTCATCTTGCCACGTCACTTCTATGAGTATTCTGCCTCAATCTTCTATGTGTGTCGAGTAATTACAGCTTTGTAGTACTCTCTCATTGAAAACCAATATTCCTTCACAGCTTTACGTAGCACCTCATAGCTATTTTCATCATCTTCATCATCTAAAATGCAATTCCAAATGTCAATGACAGTAGTTAAGATTGACAATAAAGGAACAGAAAACATAGGACATAATGACAATATGAAAATGAGATATTACACCGCAAGTACAAAAATTTTGGTAATTTAAGTTCCACTTTTCTTTTAAATGATATCGGATAAAGGACATCAACAGAATAATATCATTGAAATGAATGCATGTATGTCTAAAACTTTTCCTTTAACATTTTTCTTAGATGAATATATTTGATTGAGTTGGACGTAATTTTTAACCAAAGAAACCGAGTTAAAAGAAACTTAAAACTTATATTGGAATACCAATTTACAGATTATGACTTCAATTTGTGAAAAGGCAAAGCATAGGCATTAAATTATAGGCAAATTATACCTACATTCTATTTACACTACTAACTCCATGCAAATGATCAAAGAAGCAGAATACTCCCTTAAAATTTGAAAGTTATTACCATCTCTAGCATCCATTTTTCGTTCTGCTGCAATAGGCCCTGTAATAGTGTCTTCATAAGGCTCAGTAACCGGTTTACCAAATCCTTTTGGTCTCCTCTCTGGCCTCACTACATGTGTTATTTTTGGCACTTGTGTAGATCTTTCAGGAACACAAAACAAAGATTCCAAAACTTCTTTCTGAAGGCCAAATCTATCTTTGTCCTTCTTGGGTGATTCTCTAAAAATTCTTGTCGTAGATCCAGCTCCATCACTGCATAGATGCAAACAAGAGAACCTTTTACCAATACATGAAAAAAGAGATTGCATTGAAGCCTTGTGGAGTATTGCAGACCATTTCCTTTACTGATCATCAGAATTGAGCAACCAAACAGTGGAAATGGAATTAAAATACCTTTGATCAGAATCTTGGTACATCATTTGTTCTTGTTGAAAAAAAGGCTCCTGTCCAGGAAGGAAAAAAAGTAAGCTCATTCTCTGTAGACTACCATAAGAATTAGATCAGAACCACCAGGAAGAAAGTGAGCTTATTGAGGGTTAGTTGTCTTGTTCTCCGAAGGGACATTTTAAGACAATACTACGTATCTTCTTAACATATGCTCAGAAAGAATTTAAATATTAATTCCAGTGCAAACAATTTTCGCACTTAAATTATGAGCATGTCATTTTCTATAAAAAATGCTCCAAATAGATAAATTGTCGACAAAGAACTAAAAATAGTTCCATGAGTGATGTCTTTCATGCAGCATCATGAAGTAGTCGTGAAAATATAAACCATCAAGATTTTCTATTGTATAAATCTAATTAGTATGCATACTCAAACATATACAAAAGAAAGAAGAAAATATAAAAAATAATACCATAATGACATTTTTGATAAAAAGTAATATTTTATTAACTGTAACGGGGTGCTCGCATACATTATATTTAAAGCTTACTTTTACATCAGCTAAGTTGACAACATCATCATACTTTTCCAAAGTCAAGGCTGATAATTCGATAAGTTTCTCCATGCTCTGCATAATCAACGAAAAAACAATTCTGTTATGTTTATGACAGGTCATAACTCTGAACATGCGTAATGTTCTGCAATTCATCGGCTAAACAGAATAAACACTGAACCTTTTAAGAGAACTAAAGATATTTGGAACAAATTAAAAATATTTCTCAGGCTGATCCTGGGAAATGATTAGTGAATAGCATTCAAGAACTTCGGAGAAGGAAAATGGTAATTGCTTTCACAGGAATTAGAACAGCTCAAACATTTTTGACAACTCATAATTGTCATCGACTGTTAAAGCCGTACTCCAAATACAAACATTTGACATGTTGAGTTGACACACGTAGAAGAAATGAAGTAATAAGAGCATGAAATTTATTTGTTTATCAATATTCAAAATTTCATATATATAATTGCTACATCGTAGGCAAAAATATATACTGTATTCCCTGACATAGAAGATAAAGGAGGAATGAATCAACATAAAAGTGGATATGTATTTTACATCTTTACCTTCTGCGTATCAAACCCACAACAACCTGTAGATCCAATCAGAAGCCACATTAAGCAAATAATTAAGCTTAAAAATGACACTTCATTTGGGGGATAAATAACAAATGAAAACCCTCAAGTATTAGACAGTTTGTACTGGCAGACAAAAAAACATTACCAAGTACTTCTTCAATCATGGTCATATCAAGTTGAAAGCCATCTCCAAGCATTTTAAACAGAAATTCCTCAACATCAGAAAGCATAGAGTCATGCTTTGTGGTCATGTTTGGAGGACCTTTTTCACACCAAATTTTAGAGACTGGAAATTCCTTCGAATCCAATTTCACAGGTTTGGTTGGTTCACAAGAGTTATTTGGTAATGACTTGGTTCTAATATACTCTTTTCCAATTACACCTGAAACGGTACCCATGGATACAGGACGACTTTTCGATGTCGATACTCCAGTATTTCTTTCTTCGTGATGGGACTTGGGCAAAACACTGTCAGATGCCACTTCCAAAGTTGTCTTATCCTCACCCTTGAATTTAACCCTGGATGCATCAATAGCACAGCCTATTCCATTCATTGAACAGAGAATGTTAGCAGCTCCATTTACGTCACGCTTCGCCTCGCAATAAGCTGAAGCAATGTCCTCAAGCGAAAACTGTGAGCCAAAAGCTCCAAGCAACTCTTCTAACTCCCTTACTTCAGCATCACAAAGTATAGTGCTTGCAATTGCTTGCTTCTTCATGTATGCTGCACGAAAAATTAATCATAAACATACATTGGTCCATTGAACTTCTTACCAATTTCTAAAAGCAAATACAACAAAAAGAGCCAAAGAATGACAGCATTCTTAAGTTTTAACTTTCTTTTCTAACTTTTGGCTTTAAATCTTATTTCTCTTTTTACAAAAACATAGTAAGAAGTCTTAGGGTTTCATTATTTCTAATCAAATTAAAAAACAAAAACAGACAAAGTTTTCAAAATTGTTTTATTATATACATTAATTTTGAGTCAAGACAAACATTATTAGTTGATCAGCTCAAAGATTGTCTTTCACTTTCTTTAATTTTTCAACAACCAAACAGGATGACGAATTCTCAAAACATCAAAAATGAAGTGTAACAGGTCAAATTTCAGTGATTTTCATTTGTTTTCCTACATTTTCTCACCAACCAAACAAGTTGGAAGTTGAACTTAACAGTCCACATTTCACTAATCAAACACTAAATCCATATAATGATGAAAATAACATCGATTAATAACAACAAAAAATAAATAATTAAGCAATGGAATAGAAAGAGAACGAGAGACCTTCTCCAATAAATGCCTCCAATCGAAATGAAGAAAATTGAAACACAAATTGATGCTGACACGGACGTTTATATTAACGAAATAAAAAGAGTGATGATGCAGCACAAAATTTTATATAAATTAATTTGATATTAATTTATTAATTTAATAAAAATATAAAATAATAAAAATAAATTATATAAATAAAAAAATATTTAATTTAATTAAATTTATTATGTCACATTAATTTATATAAAATAAATTTATATAAAAATTTATAATTATATTATTACTCAAATAAAAATACACTCTTTATTACTTTTAATACATGCCCTTCAATCTTCTAGTAATTCGAAACGGGGTGTACTCGGGAATTAATGGCGTGGATTTAGTGTTAATCTGTTTTCTCTTTGTTTGGACCGGCTACATGACGGGCCGTAAAACCCAGGCCCTATGAGATTAGGTGAAAAATGACGAGGCGGTTAAAGCGGTGTCGTTTCTTCGGCCCCCTCCTCCTCCTTCTCTAGCTCTACAGTTAGCGGCAGTACATTGTGTCAAAATTCCCCACTAACAAAACCCTTGAGCTAAACCAGAACAGCATTCAACTCTCATTTCAAAGGTACTTTCTTGTTTCTCTAACTCTGTTGATTTTAGAAGTGGTTTAATATTGCATGAATTTTGAAATGCTTGACAATATGATGGATGTGTCGAATATTATGAATACAATTATTTTCTAGTCCAGTTTCATGGTATATTTGGACAGAACATTTACATACTGATGAAAGTGCTGAAAATTTATGAATGCAATTTCTACTTTTATTAGTATTATGACCCAGATGTCACTCATTGATGGTTCTGTTTTAAGAAGAATGAGTGATCCTCTCTGATCCTTTAGGCCAAAGAGCATTTCCACACCCATGAAGAATTTCAACTGTTACCATATCTTCTGTGGAATGAAACTTGAAGCTGACAAGCTACGACTTACTTTTTATACTCCTTTTACATAATTAAATGATCTATATGACATCGGTCACCTGTGAGGTCTCTTTCACCACATGCATGTAGAAACCCAGTAATTGATGTGGAAATATATGCTTAGTTTGGTTACTTTCATTTTTGGCTGATGTTAAGCCTTTTTCGGGAGATAGGCCTAAGTGATAGTTATAAACATTTATGCAGTCTTCTTTGGCCGTTGATTTGAATGTAAAAATTGCGCATGTCTTTGTTGCGGTATCAAGTATGTATATAAACATTTGATTTGTATATTCAAATCATCAGCCCTTTCTCAGGAGCAAGGTCTAAGTGGTAGTTGTAAACATTTATGCAAATCTTCATTGGCGGATGATTTGAATTTACAAATTACACATACATTGCTTGCAGTATCAAGTATGTGTTGAAAAGATTAAGAACCAAAAACATGAGTTTGGTATTGCCTTTTGATAATTCCACTACCATGCACCAGATGACCACATTAGAAATAGTGTTCACTTTTTAGAATGCCATTATACATAAAAAAAACTTTCTTTTTGCAGAAAGAAATGGGATCCAGAGGAGTTATTGGAGATAAATGGTCCATGAGAGTTCTTTGGGCCTGTGCAATTGGAAGTGCAATCGGTATGTCTTGCTCACCTTTCTTTTTGCCTCGTTGCTTAAAATATTTGCTCGATTGCCAAACAAGTAAATTTTCGTCATCTTCTTCCTTTTCGTTCGAGTTGACATTGTTTATTCATTACTATTTGTTTAGGCCTGTATATGGTTGCTGTCGATAGACAAATGAAGAACAGAGAACGAATGTTGGCTGAAAGTCTGAAGGCGAAATCAGATGGCGTAGGTGATCAAGTTTGAATGTGGATGCACTTCTTTTCTATCTCATGTAAAATTTCTTCATTTTTTTGGTTCTGAAATTCGAAGGGCTTTATTCTTATAATAATAATCTATTAGCCTTAGTGTAGTTATTTATTATGGTGTTTTGAGGGTTCAAGACGAATGTTTTCTACAATGGCTTAAGCTACCAAGTTGGTGCGCCAATGCTGTACCTTTTGATATCATACTTTAATGAAGTTTCAGCGAATGTCTGTTCATGTGCATTTGTATCTATGTGAATAGGTGAATTAAATCCAACAAGTCCATTTTCCAGCCAGCAGAATTTCAGATGATGTAAAATAGTTTCAAATCTTCCCATGATTGATTTCACTTGGAGAGGTTTGAAGTGATTATCTACTTAATACAATAATTTTTTCAGCACATCGAGCATCCATGTTATGTTTGGTCGATTTCTAGATTTTTTGAGTTATATATTCAGTAGACCTCCTGCCTACATGTTATAGTAGATTATATTATTTAACTTGGTAATGTTATTATCAATAGATTGTAGTAAAATATCACAAAATCATAATAATAATTTAAGAACAAAAAGGAAAAACTATGTAAATATGAGGTCGTGGCGAGCAGGGCAGGGGTGTTGCATATCGCCAGGAAAGCCAATTTATTCGCTTGAAAGAGCTTTGATCAGGACTGGTTGTAGCACTGTCTCGCCTCTGCTTTCTTTCGAGAACGGCTGATGCAGCAAAGCAACATTTGGTATTCAGATGGATGGTCCAACCGACAAGCTCTCACTCCAAACATTTTGAGTTATATTCAATAGACCTCCCGGTTATATATTACAATCGATTATATTATTTAACTCTTGGACTTGGTAATGTTATTGTCAATAAATTGTAGTAAAATATTACAAAATAATAATAATTATTATTATTATTTAAAAACTAGGTGAATATGAGGTCTCTCATTCCAATACCACACTATGGCCCATGAATATGATCAGTTGCTCACTCACTCTCCATGAACGAAAATGATGCAGCAAAGCAACAGAGGAGTTGTGTATCTTAATACTTTCCTTTACGTTTCCCTTTGAAGCTCTCTTGATATAATGGTGATAAAGAGTCGCAGCACGTAAATCCCTCTTCACACAAGGCTCGTGACCGCGGGATCCAATAACAAATCAACACAATGACTTTTCCGTTGCCTACTAATTTTGGGTTTCTAAGGTATTGCATTATCTACTTAAGGGGAGGTTAAATAGATGGAGAACCAAGCAAAGCACAATAAGTTGGCAAAAAAATGGCACCAGTTAAAAAACGTGCATGCATTGGTCTTTTACTCTTGCTATGCTCAAGCTTCAGTTCTGCCTCCAGGATTCTCCTGGATCACAACCCTGCTGACCAAAAACAAAAAGATGCTGATAACCATAACATCGGTAATAGTCCCATCAATGAGCAAGGGGCTAGTGGATTCGGGTATGGCACTGTAGTTGAGTTAGGAGCTGGCACTGGATATGGTTATGGAAGTGGATCTAGTGGGTCTGGGATTGGTTACGGAGCTGGTAGTGGTGGTGGTAGTGGTGGTACTGGTATTGGGTATGGGGCAGGTTCAGGATCAGGTGGGGGTACTGGAGTTGGGCAAGGAACTGGCAGTGGTTACGCGTCCGGAGGTGGCACTGGCACTGGTATCGGTATGGGAACTGGCAGTGGAACAGTTATCCCTGGCGTAGGAGTTATTCCTGGTGCTGGAGGCACGGTACTGGTATTGGTATAGGAACAGGCAGTGGAACAGTTATCCCTGGCGAGTTATTCCGGTGCTGGAGGCACGGTACTGGTATAGGAACTGGTAGTGGAACAGTCATCCCAGGCGTAGGAGCTACTCCTGGCTCTGGAGACACTGGTACCGGTATTGGTATAGGAACTGGTTCCGGTGGCATAGGAGTTATTCCTGTTGTCCCTGTAGTAGGTTGCAGGCCAGGAGTTAACTGCCCCAGTGTTCCAGCATGTGGTCGGCCAGACTCAAATTGCAATCAACCTGTCCCTGGTTACACTTGCCCACCTTGGAATGCTGAGTCCAGTGACGAAGGCCGTAAAGTGACCTCCCAAGACGGAGACCCTAAAATGGCAAATGAAGCCGGTGAACCAGCTCCTAAAAAGAGAAAAAGCCGGTGAGCTAATGCCACTTGATGAGGACTCTGTCCGCAGACTGCCCCATGGCAGTTCCCATCTGCCAAACATGCCAGATGGCATACCCTATCCGCCAAACATGCCAGATAACTCGGCCAACCAAGCCCATGAGTGATGAATCTGCTGTTAGTGGATCCCATGATTAAGAGTAAGCCAGTCTAGCAATAACTGGGCATAGTAATTGTAGTAAACAAGTTAAAAATTAATAAACTCATTCCTTTATTAGAGGTTGAGATTCTACAATTGGTATCATCAAATAATGGTTCACTACTAAAATCATTATAACATCTCATTCAGTATCTAGAAAAACATGTAATAGAGCATAAGAGTCGTCAGCGTAGAGAACGCTCAATGTAAGTGAAATATATAAAGAAACTATCAGTTAAACAAAAATACAGCAAAGATAATATGATGGCTAAGTAAGAATCTACTAATTTGTTGGCTTGTATCATTCACACTATACGTTACAGTTCAGTATTTGCTAGATTCTACCACAACAAAGCTCATTTATTAATCTCGATGTACTTGAGTTTCTAACTAACATCCTGTGAGTATTCTGTGAACCTTTATCTTCCGTAGACTTTGGAAAGCAATACTTTTCTCCTTTTTTTTTCCGTTAAAGTGCTTGAAGGAAGCAAAGTCAACGCCCAAATACATTGATAATATTCATTTTCTACACTATTTTGTTGATATTGCATCATTCCCTTCTAGCTGGCATGGAAGATGATCTTAAAATGCCTTCTGTATGATAATTCAATGAAGTAGTTGATACAGAAACAGAAGCAGAGGTTCGGAGGAGAGGTGTACCAACACGACTTGAAGTCTCGTTAGGAACTGAGGCAGGAGAGTTAGAGATGTTGCATGGCTGTAATTCAACTTCAACACCAGTGCTATTGCCAGCACCAATAGCAGTTTCAGGAATATCAATCAATTGATGATCATATTCCTCAAGTGATGCTACAGTGCTTGCATCTGTGACTGTGTGTATGGTTGAATCATCAGTAAAATGTCCAAGCCTTCTCTTCCTTCTAGCAGCTTTCCCCCATCCATGGATGGTCTCCCTAATCCGATGTGGAATTAGTGCTGCCTTATAGTTTGTTCCCATCTGAAAGAGCATGGAGAACATAATTGGATGCAGTTGGAACTTAGGAATCACTCATAGTATTATTATGAATCCTAAGTTTTAGAATCGAAGTTATGGTCAACGTATCTATCTATGCAGTAATTTACACTATCTAGTACATATACATAATGAAACATCCAGACATCCCATGCAAATTTCCATAATAATTCTAAGGCCCTGCATCATGTTCTCTGTTTAACTAACAAAGAAAGGATTAAAAAACCAAGCCTTCTTGGAGTCAATACATACCACTACAAACATGTTAGATGAAATAACTTCGCCTAACAGTTACTACGAATTTGCAACCAATTACAAATTCCTAAGCTAGAACCGAGAGCACTTTTTTTGCACATAATTTGACAATAGTGGTACACCAATGGATGGACATACTTTCAATGGTATATTTATGACTGATGTACATGATAATCTCTTGCTTAGTAAGTTTAACTTTAGTACCTTAATTAGCAAGCAGGAGAATTATCAGAGTATTATTGTTAATACCTGAGTAACCAATGCATAGAGAGGCAGGGTGCTGTAGCTGCAGAGGAATTGTCCAGCAAACCTACAAAATATGGTAAGAACTAAGAACCATAACTATTGATATATCTATAACAAATTAGAGCTGACTGGACTGAAACCGTACCCCAGAATAAGTCGTAAGTACACCAACAAATGATTATGAATGAAGCATGAATTATATCCAAACTGCCACTGTTCAAGTAACAAATAAAAAGATAAATAAGTTGAAATGTACATGTCCCATGTGCTTGCAATAATTTTGTTTCAAGAGAGGGTGCTGTATTTCCAGCTTTATGATCTCATCTTGTTTATTTTCTTCAGAAATATATTGTGATAATATTGTCTATATTACCATAATTTGACAATTTAAAGCAACCGAAAGAACAAAAATCAAGGGACAATCTATGAAAACAGTTAATTTTCTTCCAACAGATCTTGTAAAATACTTTTTAAAGACAATGTGAGTTTTAAGAATGTTGAGAATGTAAGGTCATCTCCAGCAGAAAGGAATACAAATTAAGTCATAGAAGAGGAAGTACCCAGAACCAAAAGAATGAAGCCAGTTCAAATGCATTCTGCCAAGAGAAAAAAGGAAAGAGAGAAACATGTAAGTTTCACCATGCTCACATAAAAAATAACATTTAAAAAAAATTGTAGGTAAAACTTTTAGTGACCATCATAAAATAAATTAACAACCTGGAACAGAATAAAGTGAATCAAGGATAACATTAGTTCAGGCTTATTAAACCAGAAAAGCTCATCTCGTGGTTTCAGCTTTGCCCCAGCAAAGTATCCAGTTATGCCGGCATTCTCCAAAGCCAATGTTGCAATCACATGTTGTAGCTTTGAGCCCACTAAAAGAACAAGCTGCATAAATAGCAAGAAAGTGAATGTTGCAATCAAACATCATAAGGCCATCTAAAATTTACCAACAAAGTGAATGTCTTTTAGAGTCACCCTAGCAACAGGCTTGCTGAATAGAGAAACATAAAACATTACTTGTTCGATATTAGGGCTGTATTAATACTGGAAAGCAAATAGGTGACTACTAAAACTAAAAGTTAAAAAAGAAAAACAAACAAATTGATAAATAAATAAATAAATAGAAGATACTTACAGTGACAGGAATAATGGCAATCCAGAAATAGAGATTAGATCCTGTAGCACAGTTTAGGGAAAAAAAAATGACCACAAGTTTGTTTGGGAACACAAATAATCTGATATAGTCAGCAAGATGGAAACTGCAATTTCTATATCTATACATTTTTGCAACTAACGAGCATGAAGAAAACCAGACGACAAGAAAAGATGATTTTTATGTTCTTATGAATGTCGTTTAGGTGGAAAGCTGAAAGCATCAGAATCATCTTTATGAATGCATGACGTACCTTTCACATTAAACAGCATGAAAGCAACAACAAATCCCCACAGCGGGCCACTGCAAGAATTAAACAAATGGGTGTTAGTATAGGCCATTTTGTGAAAGACACTTGATCAATCAGTAGTAATAGTGAACATAAGAGGGAGGGGGAAGAATCAGCTTAAGAGTGCCCGAATCCTCCACATTGTTCATACATGTCTACACTTAAAGCAAGTTTATTATAGATTCTAAATCAAACAACAGAAGTGAGAAAGTGACCACATAAAAATGCAGATATATAATCAAAATTTTGGTGATAACTCAAAATGTAAAAAATAATCAGAAAAGGTTGAAGTTTATGCTCCTCACCTGACACCAACTATCCTTTGAAATTCTTCTTCCATAGACCGAATCATGTAACTGTGAAAATCATATTTTGGAGAAAGATTGTGGTTCTGTGATTTAAAAAAAAAAAAGAGTAAATTACATAAAGCAGTACCAATACTAGGCATTAAATTTAGTACAGGTTCCATAATATGCCTTCTGCTTCATTTGATTCTTTATGGAGGAAAAAAAATGGAAAATTGAAGTGAAAGTTTGATCCTTTTGCTGATTCTCACGATTTTAAGAATAATCCCAACATCATCTATTTTTGCATACATAATCTGTTCTACAACTTTAAAAAACATACCCTCAACAGCGCTTGCCAGTTGGCTCTAGTGGAAAAATCCTTTTAGATTATACAAGATGTCTAGCGTTCATTCTTGCCATAGTTGATATAACACTGTTTTTATTCAACTCACATTTGAGTTTTACACATGTTTCTATTGTTATCTTTTCTGAACTTTCTTACACTGCAGGTTATCTTTACTATAGTTTCATATGCTGAAGGTTCAGAGACTGCCATACTCTCATGTAGGTGTAGATTATTGACGATACACTCAAGGAATATCCTCATGTACAACAGATCCATGATTATCACAAAATCATGTTAATAATTGTAAAGGCATATCATTTAAACAAATAGGAAAACTGCATACCATGATGAACCCCTTTCGAAGTGTAAGATAGTCAGCACGAACCACTGAGCGCCCAAATTGGCGGAAGAAGCAGGTCTAGAAGTTGATAAAACCAGTAACCTCAATCAAAAGAGGTATGATCATAGCTATCAGAAAAACAGATATGCTCTTCTGGTTACATAGGGGAAAAGAAAAGCATATAAGTATATTATACTTCTTCCAGCCACTTAAACATGAGGTTTGAATTCTGAAGGTGATTAATGATTACTGTGTAACTAATCTGATAGTTAATTATTTCTTTGCTTCCCAAAGGTTGTTTCCTTAATACTCCTAGCATTGACCTGGCGGAAGATTTCATTTCTTCACAAACAACTTTATGTGCAGTAGAGTTGTCTTAACCAAATTCTCACCCAGTGGGGGCAAAACAAAAGAAGAAGAAAGCAGTCAAATTTTACTTCTATCCTCTGGCACTCCACTTAACTTTCTAAGAATCTCCTTCCAGTCAATGGAATCATGAGGGAGAGCAATTACATTACAATGAATATTAAGGGCACTACCCTACTTAGTTTCCAGGGTAATGTAAAGTACGCAAAGAGATAAAATGGATCAATTTAAACGAAGAGAGAACAGAAAGTCTTAACATACCACCCAGATAAGTAACTTATTCCTGGACAAAGGATTAGATGTATGGTATCTGACAAAGGTTGTTTGCCTTCGTATTGTCAACTCTCTTGTGATTTCTGTTCCAGAAAAAATTCAGCTACTCATTTGAGATAAAAAACAAAATTAAAAATAAAATCAATTGATCTGAAATCAACTTTGGCTTTAAGGAACCAATAAAGCCAGAATGTTAATTTATCTTAACAGTTTTTTATAACATCATAAATAGAAGCAGTTAGTTGCAGTAAGAAGTACACACCATTTAGTAGTGCAATCTACAAATCATCATTCATAAGAAATGATGCAGTATATATCTGATTATCTGAAACATAAAAAGAGGGATTGAAGAATACACTGTGTAGACATAAAACCTGGGCCTACGGATTTTAATAATGATCTCTCATATGACTGCTTACCTGACTCCAACTTAGTCTGCCTAGCTTTATCTTTTCCATTTTTCTTTCTTCCCTCCCACCCTTGTTCTTTTCATCTCCCAACTCAATCTCCTTTTTTTAGATAAGTAAACTACTCATTATCTTATCTGAATCAAATTTCATCGTACAAAATCATGTAATAAGTGCTAATACCTCAACCATCTCTTTCTCTTCACAATTTTGCTCAACTTCCTAAAACCCTTATGTTTGGAACAAGTTTGTCTATAAAGATTCTAGTTTCCCACATAACTAAGGTGAATTAATAAATTGGACTGTTGTTTTTCTTCAGTCTTTATTGAAGGTGCACTGTATCAGTCATAAATCATAAGCCTTGAATCAGCAGAAAGGAACTGTTTGACTCTTACATAAACCTACCACCACAGCTTAATTGTTTACAAGCTCACCAGTCAGAGAATCATGCCGGTCCATATGAGCCTCTTCCTCCCATACTCTCCAACTATGAATCTGCTCAAATGACACAGCATTTACAATTAGCAGGAAAGAGATAGAGAGAAGAATTTGCAAAAAGTATGGCTTTTTATTATATGACTTCATGCTAAGAACCAGCCTTTACTACAATTACGTTCTTAACCACACAACATGGAAGTCACGAATACATTTGTTAAATTTTATCTTTCCGAGGGCAATCTCAAATTTTAGCAGAAAATGCTGGAAACGGTGCCCAACAACGCATCTGATTCATAGCAGCCAAAATGTCAAATAAAGGACCTAAACTTCTCAGCAACATTCTCTGATTTCAAAAGAATATGAATATCTAACCTTCACAATTGCCAGCAACATAGTTAAGCAGCTGTATGATATATGAGTGACTGCCATGACAAAAATGAAGCGATGCAACTGCTCAAGACCCTCATATGAAACAAATGGCTCATAACCCTGCATAGAGAAGGAGGAAGAATTCTTTTTAGCCAAGATAATTCCAAAAGCGCAGAGAAAGAACACGTAAACATATAAACAAATTATATAAACTGCATAAAGCATAATGCATTGCACAACTTTATCATCATTTTCACTACCAACAGGGCTGGTAAGGCTACCAATATATTTTCTTGCAATTTCCTTTCGCAAAGACAATAACCGATTAAAACAGAAAACTGAAGCTAAATTTTACTATTACAATTTACATGATAGGTTACGCACCTCTTTGCAGGTATTTTTATTCAACTCATTCAGCACTCTCCTATAGCGATGAGGAAAAAGTAAACCCATCAATTTACGGCCCTCGGAAGAGTTATTTTCCATTTCTTCATCAATCTCAGATCTGGTGCAAGGAGCAAAAGTACTATCATAAAACTTTGATGGAATGCAAATATTGGATATAGAGCTCGAAGTAGCCGTTAAAAAAAGTGAAATGAATCCAAGCAGCATCATCTCTGAAGAAAGAAGTTGAAAAGAAGAAAGCTTAAGTATAACATATGAGTCAAAAGAATATTTGACATATGTCAAGAAGATGCAAAAACTAGTTAATGCAGTACACCTTCTTTCATCTTCTCCACGGCTGCAAGCAAAGGTTTTCGATTAGTTTTCCGCAACCACTACAACAAATGAAATTGATTCACGTAAGAATGGCAGAAAATACACCTATTTAGTATTATTGCCAATATTGTAGTTGAACAAATCAAAACAAATTTGAGCTGTGACATGACAGAAAATTCTCCAATGCAATCCTTAACCAGAAGAATCAACATGCAACTGAAAGCAACAAAAAGAGTCTTTGTCTATGACCAGAGCTATAACAAACTCGAAAAAAATTACCAACAGCCGTTCCAATCCAAGTGGCGCAAGGCTATAAAACAGTATTGTGTTTTAATTAAACAGCCAAAATTATACCATTGAGCAACAAATACATCATACCATAATCAGCATACAGAAAATTCTACGACTGTGGTTCATATCTGTTTTGAGAATAGTCAACATCATTTGCACACTCTTCAAGCCTATATACAATGAAGCATACCATGAAAGAAAGAAACCCATTTGATATCAAATTCTTAGCAATGACAATCAGGACAACAAAGCACAAAGAAAACATAAAACGGAACTAAAAGTTGCAGCCGAATACCACTTCGGTTACTCGGGCTAGTAAAACTAAATGTAAAGCCAAAAAGTAAAATCCATAATATCAATTTGCAAAACAATTCGACTTTATATGAAGACGGTGAATCGAGACTTCAAGTTCACTCCAATCCTAAACAGTCTGAGTAAACCACAAAACAAAGCAAACCCACTTCACAATTTTAATAATAAGCAATATCTACAACAAAAAATACATAACCGTAAAGCATAAAGTCAATATAAGCAATATATTATTAAACGCTGCTGCTTACATTGCTTAGGTGGTGAATTGAGCGTTCTACAATCAGAGAAACAACCACAAATACTGTCAACACTGTAGCAACTGACCATGTCGGCGTCAAAGCCAACGAACGCATTTCTTTACCATTCTCTCGCATTTCTTTTGAATCCTCTGCCATTATTATTCTAAACTCCCCCACCCCTCCCTCTTCAAATCTGACCCCAGAAAAGGAAAATTTTATATATGTATCTTTTTAGTAGATTTAAAAATAAATAAAAAACACACATTCATTCAAATTACTCCAAAAAGCAAAAAGTAATGAATGGTCTGATGAAAAATCCGATTTCTTTTTTTTTTAGAGGAAAAAGACAAAAATTTCCCTCTGAAGATGGAGAGACTGTAATCTTATTTTTTAACAGAATGCTGGCCCCCGAAAGAAGCTGAGAGCGTATTGACTGGGAAGCAAGCAGCAAAAACGCGCAAAAACGATGACGTTTACCACAGAGTAATGAACTAAACTAAATTAGCTAACCAACTTCGATCTCGGTACTAATAATAAATAACAAAACGCGTTGTTTAACTCGAAAACATTTATAACCCAACACCTACTACTACATTCATATATCATTCGTTCATTCGTCATTGAAAATCCAGTCTTCGGTCTCTGAATAAGACAGAAAGTTGATTCCAAGATTCAAAAACCAAAAATGTACAATTGTTCAAACTACAAACTGTACCAACTACCAAGTTCTTCCAAAAAAATATATATTTTTGGAAAGTATAATAGAAAATATAGTATAAAAACAAAAGCGTCAAAGGAATTTTGAAACTTCTTCGATTTTTTCCCTTTTTCTTTTTTTCAGTATGAAACGGCGAAAAGAACGATGAGCCCTCACCAGAAACGACCTGGGGACTTTTAACTTTTCTTTTTCTTTTTCTTTTTTGAAATTTTTTTTTTTTTAATAATTTTTTAATACTCCGTGTTTGCAGTACTGCAGTTTGCAGAGAGATCTGTGCAGTGCAGTTTTTAAACAACGTTAATGGAAGTTCGTTTTAATTTGGCGGGATACGATGTCGTTTAGGGTGAATGGGTCTTTTTATACTATTTTATTTTTCATTTGGAAACTGATTTTTTTAAAAATAAAAAATCACCGCTTTTCTTGGTTTCCTGGAACGTGCTGCATGCAGCAGCACACTCACCAGAAGAAGAATCTCACTAGATACAAAGAACAGGTCCTTAATTAAAAAATAATAATAGATAATTCATTAATTTTTAATGACATAAATTTCAATTCCTAATCTTCACCAATAACCTTTTAGTTGAATTTTTTGTAAACGTGACAGTTTAGTTATTTGTTATTAATTTCATACTTTAAGATTTATGAATAATATTTTAATTTTTATACGTATTAGTCTCTATTTAATGTTATTAAAATAGGTTAGAAATTATTGTTAGTGTGGATTAGAATTAGCGATGTGTTAGGTGGGTTCTCAACAGAGGCGTAAAGTAAAAAAAAAACATAGTAAATATTATTAATTAAAATGATATATTACTTTGATTATTTATTTATTACAGAGAATAAATATAACAAGAAAACAATTAACGGGTTGTTGAACATTGAGAATTGATTTGACTTATATTCGTTAGACGTTTTAATAAGTATCACGAGTTGTGCAAATCATTACATGTGCTATGTGTTTTTTTTTTCTTTTTTTTTTTGGGTAATGAATTGTATTATGCAATTAAGATTTCACGTGTATGTAGGTCACCACTCATCACTCACGAATTTAAACATTTGATGGTTTTAAGTATAGACCAATATTTTAAAAAATATTTTAAAAAATATTTTTTTAATAATACTTTAATTAATAAATTTTTTAAGTTAAATATTGTAAGAAAATATGTTTTTAGACATTACAATCATTAATAATTATCTTATAATTAAATTTTATTTTTTACATAAATTGAACAATTGATAACCTTAGTTTAAAGAGTTATAAATAATAATATTGTTTGTCGACTAATTCATTCATTACTAATTTTTTAAAAGAAATAAATTGAATTACGTACACTTTCAATTTTCAAAAATAATTTTTTATTTAATGTTAGAATTTTTTTTACATTTATTATTATTCTTTTTAATTTCTCTTAAAAAAGCCTTATACTCTCATAAAATCAATGGACAAAATATAAACAATGATTAAAATAATATAGAGCATTGATATTCGAACACCATGAACACTTAAAAAAAAAAAGTAAGATTACTGATCATGCTACAGTATCATCGTAGCACAAAAGACAACAGCATTATCATGCTATAATGATATCGTTTTTGTCCTGATGATTTCTTCTTGGCGTTCAAATATTATTTTTCAAAAATTTATTGCTCTCTTTCTACAAAGAAAATTATTGCATTCAATTAAATCATTTTTTTAAAATAAAAAAAAAAAGTTTCTCGAAATACAAAGTACATAGTCCCATTGCTGAATTCGTCGTCTCAATTTTTTCACTACTACCATTTCTTCTTAATTATCTATTTTTATAATAATTATGTAGAAGTAAAAGATACATTCTTGACTCCTTATTTTTTAAATTTTTTAAAATTTTCTTAATTACTGTTGAAATTCAAGTTGTAATTAAAGTAAAATAAAATTTAAGTGTTGAAGCTAATGTAAAGTGGCCGCAAGAAAAAAATTCTCTAAGATCTCAAATACTCTAAAGTGTTCCTGTCATTTATAGGGGAGTGAAGAATATTTTTTAAAAGTAAAATAAAGAGTGTAGATAGTTTTTTTTTTGTAAGTTTAGAACTATTAAGAATATTTTGAAGGGGTACATCACAAACAAAACCTCTTATTCAACACAAAGACAAAAAACAATAACTCATTGGGGCTTAATTAACATTTTAATTAGGTTTCAAATAAAATTTTACAGGAATTAAGAACAAATTCATTTCCAACAGCCGGCAATGTAGGTCATTACAGTACGTTCCACGGTTCCACCAGTTAGGCTTTTGAATTGACAAAATATCCTTTTGAATTGACAAAATAATAGAGAAAACGATGGCCGCTACCATATTATCCAAATCTTCTTTCTAATTCTTGTACATCTATCAAGGAGAGATTAGCGTTCTACGTACACGTCACTTTCAAAGCGCTCCAATCAAATAAAGGCAAAATTAAAGAAAGCACTTAAACACTACTTTTGATCAGAAAGCACTATTGAGTTTCACACGCATCTGCTTATTAATTAATTGGGAGCCTCTAAGTTACAATAATTGTAACATACATCCCTCATGTGAACCACACAAATTGTGGGAATCTTCTTTCTAATTCCTGTACATCTATCAAGGAGAGATTAGCGTTCTACGTACACGTCACTTTCAAAGCGCTCCAATCAAATAAAGGCAAAATTAAATAAAGCACTTAAACACTACTTTTGATCAGAAAGCACTACTGGGTTTCACACGCATCTGCTTATTAATTAATTGGGAGCCTCTAAGTTATAATAATTGTAACATCATCATGTATGAGCAAATTGTGGGAATCTTCTTTCTAATTCCTGTACATCTATCAAGGAGAGATTAGCGTTCTACGTACACGTCACTTTCAAAGCGCTCCAATCAAATAAAGGCAAAATTAAAGAAAACACTTAAACACTACTTTTGATCATAAAGCACTACTGGGTTTCACATGCATCTGCTTATTAATTAATTGGGAGCCTCTAAGTTACAATAATTGTAACATACATCTAAGTCACTTTCAAATTGTGGGACCCATAATTTGTGTGGTTCACATGAGAGATGCAATTCGGTTTCAATCTTCATCACTATGGAATATTAATAGGATTAATATGAAACTGTTTTTTCCAAAGAGGGTTGTGATTAAGTTATATTATTTGTAGCTTATATTAATTTAAAATCATTTTTTTTTATTCTTGTTATGGGTTTGTTATTGCCTATCTCATGAAAAATTATTTTTGGGTGAAGGTGCAGAGCAGCTGTTGTTTATATTTTGATGATTTTTATTTGGTATTATTTGTTGATTGTGTTCGATTGTGAAAAATTTGTTTGGTCATATAATTTAGAAAGGGAATGAGTCAAAATTAAACAAATAAAGTTGTCTTAAGTTAAAGTCGCATGGCATGTGGAATGGTATCTGAATAATTAATTAAATGTTAAATTCTGATAATTATATAAATAATGAAAAATGTTATTTAAATTCTGATAATTAATCATAATAATCAATTAAAAACAATGTGATCTACTAGGATGAGATTTAAGGAAATTGACTACATTGACGAACTTACAATTCAACTTGTTGAAAACCAAAAAATAAAACAATTGTCCAAACTACAAAATTTTGATTTGCTTATTAATATAAAATAAAACAGCATGCAAAGCTGTTTTCTTTCTCCTTTCATTATTTCTCTGAGTCACTTGCCGGGGGCTGATCTTCGTCAGATTCCGATTCTGAATCAGAGTCAGATGGCTGGTCAGATGCCTCCGACTCCGATGGCCGGTCAGATGCCTTGGCATCCATGTCTGGATGTTGATCTATTGTCCCACCCTTCAACTCATTCATGCCGAAGAGATCCCTTTGAACAGGGACATTTCTTTGCTGCTGGGACGACATAACGCTAGCAATTACTTTGAGGGCTGCGGATGCCTGATTGTTATCGCCAACTGCCTCCTCGTTTAACCCACATACATTGGGTTCCGCTGAAGAATTGTCTTCTTGATGAGGAGGAGGGACGAAGAAGGGAATCTTACCTCTCTGCCAGTCATGGAGGATCATCTTTGCCGCTGTCATGAAGTCAGGTTCGCCACCCTGGACACAATCCGTATAAAACATAAACTAAGAACCGGTTCCTTATCCTTCAAAAAGTAAAGGAATGGAACTAAAATAGAATGACGTTGGTTTAATCCTAGTCCACTCGCCACACTGAAACAGGTTTAATTCCTGCCCATCTTTAGTGTTCAAAATGAGTGCAAAGAATGAAAGTTTTCATATATCACAAATGTCCAACTGAAGCTAGATTTGTGATATGATCATAAAAAAATAAATACCAAGAAATGAAATGAAGAAACAAACACACCCTCAAAAGTTTGCCTGTTGATTTGCACAACTGAAGTAGAAAGTCATTTTCGTCAACCCTGCAACAGAAGCAAAAATAAAATTAGGTATAAGTTTTAATTGCAAGATCCTAGCAGCGTAGCCAAATAACCAACCAAGGTTACCGGTTACACAGACCATCTGTTTCTATTGTAAAATTAACCAAAAGGGCAAAATAAAAAAAAAAATCATCATGGAATAGAAAAGGCAATCTTTGAAAGTACTCCTTCGTCTATCTTAAATCCCTAAGGACTAGTTTATGCTCATCATAGATGGAAAAGTGGCTCACCAATCTTTTATCTTATATGCTCTTTTAAGGTGCTCCTTCTTGACACGTTTTAGTACTTCTCCTATGTGTTCAGCAGCATCCTCCAAGTTTGTGACACGAACCTTGGAAGGGACAAGCACTCAACACAATAAATTATCGGATAGTATATTACAGATGCCAGCAGATCAAATGTGATAAGGTCATCACACAGAAACACTGAAAACGAAACGAATAAGCAAACAAAGAATAATACACATCTACTTTGAATGATTCAAATGAGTTAAGAAGGAAACAATGTTAATAAAGAAAACTTGGAACTTAAATCTCCATCCGAGGGAAAAAGATTCCGGGTGCATGGATTAAATGAATTAAAAATAGAATGATGGAAATAAAGTATTAGAAGAGAGATTAAGGACTGAGGAATGGGAATTGAAATCTGACAGCCATTAACTAGCATGCATGCAAAACTGTAATAAAATACGTAATATTGTGTATCCTGAACGGTCATACACGAGAAGACAGACAAAAACATACCACTCCCTTCAGTACGATATCCGTTTCGGAGTCCTTGTTCTGGTAAACAACTCCAGGACAGTCAATCAAGAAGATCCTTTTTGTGAGTGTTATATACTGCCACACCTTAGTCTCCCCTGGAATAGGAGCAACCTTGCAGACCTAAGCAAAATTTAAAATGAACAACTGTATCGATTAAATGGACCTACTCAACTTGTTACATGAAAAGAATGGTAAATACAAATGCCATCCAGAATCCCAGATAGCTCAACATCATTACTAAAATTCACGACTTCTAGCATAACAGTCAACAGAGCACGAAATCCGAACATCCACTTTTTATGACAATTGTGCCGAAATAACACCATCTAACATCCATGAGGACAGACTTGAAATTAGCCACAACACAACTTGAACTTGGAACTGTTTAAATTCAATAGCAATCTACTTAAATGTCACTCTGAAAATTTGATGTTCAAGCTTTCAAAAGATTAAGCAATCAACCTAATTAAGCTTCCTCCATATAACCAAATTGATATTTGGCATCAGATCACCATTCACCAAAATAGAAAAGCAGCTGACAATAGAACCAGTACCATACAACAGAAGCAGGAAAGAAGAGAATTACATTCTTTGTACGCAGAGTGTTGATAACTGACGATTTTCCAACGTTAGGATACCCAACAAAACCAACAGATATTGCTTGCTTGTCACTCTTCAAGCGAGCAAATTGTCTCAACACAGATAAAAGAGAACCCTGTGCAGAACAAATGGATTGTAAAAATTCAAACAGCAACTTCAAGATCATTAAATAAATTCAGTGCAGCAACAACATATAAAAGTTGTAAACATTTGGCAATCAATATTTTTGCCTTTTCAAGATTGTTTCATTTATCCCAAACCAGGACACAAGGCTGGCAAAATAGACATGGTTTCTCTAACATACAGAGAAGAACAGAGAGAAAAGACACAGTAAATATATCATTGCAATTCAGAACAGGCTTGTACAATGGGAATCATGGAATTCTGAGTGGTGGAAAAGCATCTCTATATTCCACAATTATTGTGGTGTGTGCTTCTTTGCAAGTAAATCAAGTTATAACATTCGAAATTACCTTGCCAAAAGATTTATTGATGCTAGCATGGAATGCTAAACTTGGATATTCCTTTGATAAAACTCTAAGCCATCCTTTTGTAGCCCAGGCGGGAACAAGATCGCACTGAGATGAGAGAACTTTTAAAGTCAAGTCAATTTATGGAAAAATGATTCATTGATGATATCTAAAATGTTTACGAGAATTGCAAATGACCTTGTTTAACAGAAGAATCATGTGCTTATGTTTGCAATGCTCTTTTAGATGCCTCTCAAGATGATGACATCTTGTGCCTTGAGGGTCTCTAGCATCCAAAACCTGCAGGAAAAAGTTAAACAAAAACAAAATAAAATTAAGTTTAACAGTGTTTTTTTTTTTTTTTGGTTTGGGGGCATAGGAGGATGTTTGTCTTAGAAATTGCCAAAAAGGGAAGTGTATGATCAATCACGGCTAGCCAGGATATCGATAAAACATCTTGCGAACACGGTTACCTAAAACCAATGATCTTCCTCACCAGTGATCATCTTAAACATCACCTTGATAAATATCTCCTAGTTTCTTATATAAAACAATGAAAATTGTCCATGAGGATGAACATTATCACCTAATTGTAAGAAAAATCTTGAGCACACAATAAAAATTGCCTAAAAGACAAGTGTATGATCTATCTAGGGTGGACAGAATATTGATAAAACTTATGGCGCATACAGACACCTACAACCAATCATCTTGCTCATCCAGTGATCACTTATACATCACATTAATAAATATCTTCTAGTTTCTCACATAAAACAAAAAAAATTGTCTAACTGGATGAACATCATCACCTAATTGTAGCTGTATTTATTCTTAACCTCATAACAATTCATAGTAAAACCTATGACATGTTCATAGGGTAGTCAAAAGTACCACAAAAGGGTTCTTTTATTTTTTTTCCACAAACTGTGAAAAGAAGAAAAGCAGAGAAAAGAAAGAAAAGCAGACCTGGACAACAACATCCGACGAGTCTATTACTTTGTACAGTTCTCCCCATATCCGTTTACTTTGCCCCTTCTCAAACCTTGTATGCCGAACAAGATCCCTAACGCCATCTCCCGCAACTCCTTCGACTGATGTACTAGCATCATTCTTCTGCTCAAAGGCATCTAAGGAGTTAAAGAACAAAATTAATAATCATATACAATTCTAAATCAAGAAAAGAAAAGCAACACAGGAAAACATATATTTTATCCCTTTAGTTTAGATTCACTCTATGTACAACAATTGACATGCAAGCCCTCAAACATGCAAAGACATATGAATAACAGGCAGATGTGTAATTTTATTGACCAACGAACAACAATAAGGATAATCATTTACCTTGAGAACCATCAGCTCTCTTAACTAAAGATTTGTAATCAGATGCCAATAGCTTTGGCCTCTTCCTCTTTCCCTTAGGTCCAAAGGCATCTTGAAAAGGCTCGGTATCAAGGAGGTGAACTCTAGCTTGCTGTACATACATTGAAAAGGAAGGAAAAACATATAACAATTGAAAATCAACTTGGTAAGAAACTTATCAGAACGGAATATAACTGGATATTGATACCATTAACCATATTCAAAACTATTAGCATAAAGCATCTGCCTCCCATGTGTTTAGTAAGATTTCTAATGAAGAGTGACATTCAATGAAAAAGCACATACAACCCATATTTTAGACTTAATTGACAATGCATATTCACCTGAAGCTAAGATCAAACATAGAAATAACTAGGCATTATTTTTACACCTCAATAGATTTTGCAAATAGCAGTTCATACCTTCTGGTGATCATTTAGGAGAGAAAGGGCAGTTTTTTCTCTCTCAAGATAACATATAGCTACTAGACATATGGCTCTGTAGCTCTTCACGAAAAAATTCGAGCTGCTTCTGATTCACACAACGTGTGTTCCCTACACAGTTAAAGAAGGGCAATTCTACAGAGCTTAAATCAGAATCATTAATGCAACCTCAAAACAGAACTACTAGTGTGTTCAAATCTTTTACAATGCTACACTTTCAAGTAGCCAAACATCACAAAACAAATTAAATCAATGCTTCATTATGCTTCTTCAAAGTGACTTTCTGAAAATTTCTTTTCATTTCATTTTAAACTCAAAAGTGGCATTTGCAGGGTTGATTTAGCTCGAAAATGCTTTCTACGACGTACCGAACCAGCGGCGGTCTGGCTGAATGCGAGTGTTGGGCAACTCCTTCGACTGAAACTCGTGCTGCAAAACTTTGCCCTTACGGTCGCGTTTCGGCCTCTTCTTGTAAATATTGTAGCGGCGTACTGTCTACGCACTTCGGCTACCACTTTTCCCGTCCGTACGATTCGCGTCCAGCAGGTGTTTCAGCTTGCCGACACATTCACTTTCTTCTCTTTCGTCTTTGCCATTTTCGTTCACCGGTGAGTAAAGGCGACGAATTCCTGTACGGAGGATGACAGAAGGCTGAGTAAATTGCGGCTTTCAGCTCTTGATGTAAGGGTGGCGCCAACTTGAGTTCTGAGTTTGCAGAAGTGGGCGGCTTGCTTTGCTAATATGGGGCTAGGGTTTTTCCTTTTCTCATCCCTTGACTTGATGATTTTTAAAAAAATAAAAATAAAAACCGCACGACATGACGGGTTCAGTTCCGGTTTGGATCAAGTTAAGCCCGGTTCGTTATTGTGAAATCGTAATAAACAAATAAGTTGGGGGCTGAAAAATCTGGTCGAATTTCCATTTGTATTAATTATTGACTTTTTGACTTTCTTCCAATAAAATTAAGCTCTGTTCATGTGTTTGTATTTTGGTATTTTAACTCAAATTTTTTATTTCAAGTTGTGACATACTAACTTTCATCAATATAATGTAATTAAAATAATATATATTTAAAGTCAAAAGATAATATTCTTATTTCAAAATAGAATTATAGTCTATAGAAGTAGTTGCGGAGAGAAAAGGCTTCTTTTTTAAGATTTTTTTTTTGGAACAAATTTTATGGAGACAAAATTAAAACCTTTAACTTAGAGGATTAGAGTACGTGGTACAAACTATGGTTTCAATTTTCGAATCCTCTCTCGCCCACAATCCAAAGGAAAGCCCTTCTTTCTTAAGGTAGAAAAATCATGACTGAGATAGTGAATCAAAACTATGAAACTTTGGTGTACATTTTTTTTTATCAAAATGGAGTAGCCTTACCTTTCTTTCTTTTTTCCTTTTTTTTATCTACCATTGAATTTATTTAAAATATTTAAGTCAATGAACATAACATAATCTTACCAAAAGTTTTATAAGATTAATGAAATAGCTTATCGACTATCTTCCTCGTGATAGATACTTTTTTTTAAATATATAAAAAATATTTTCTAATAAAAAATTATTCAAATCCACTAAATTACATTATTTATTCCTATATAGTGATACTCAGTACAAAATAATTTTTATATAGTTATAAAAATTTTGATCTTAAATTTGATCAGTTATAAATAAGAATAAACTATACATTATAATAAATATTCTAAATTTAGTCTTAAGTAACTTGTATCCACATAGTAATAATTATTTATATATTGCAAAATATATATTACATTAAAGTTTTGACATGAAATGAAACATTTTCTTAAAGTTGTTTGAGATAATATTTTCTTTTTTAAAGTTGCTATCACATATTTGAATGCAAGAACATAATAACTTGTAATATGGGCATTTCTTATTGAGTCAAAATATTTTTAGTTTCTTAAAATATGTTTGCAACTTAATAGAAATTTACATGCTCCATTAGTTAAATATTAATGAATTTACCTCTATATTGTTTACATTAAAGATAAATAAGTCAAAATAATACTTTTTTTAAGTTATAACTTTTTATAATAATAAAATTAATTAGTCTTAAAAATATGATTATAGAGATATGTTATTGTATAGTTGATTGATCATGTGGTTTTAAGCCATAAAATCTCTTGAATAGGGAAAAAATTTCTTGAGATAAAATTTTAGTCATCTGTTCAAATTTCGTTCTTAACGCGCAGAGCGAAAACAGCTTGTCTTTAAGGGAAAAAAATACTAACTTTTGATTCCAACTTACAAACACAAATTAATAAATTTCTCTTCTAAATTAGTAAGTTCTGGTTTATCTTTCTATTTAAAAATATTGGCATAATATTTTCATATTATTTAACCACAATTTTCAGAGGAGAAAAATGGGGGACGCGACAGCGTAAGTGACGGGACAGCTCATCTCTTTCTCGGCTCCATTATCATTACAACAACAGCAACAACAAACAAACTCACATTCCCTGAAACTCGAAGCAAGCATAAGCGAAGAAAATACATGTCGTCCGAGATAAAAACGAACACAAACATAAACACAGAGCATGGATCGGATACTGAAAGCTGCAGAACCTCCGGTTCTCTCAACCTATCAAATCGCTCTCTCAGGCGAGCCACCTTCCCTTTTACACAAATGCCAATCTCATTCATTTATGAGTCATTATTATTTTATAATTGCACGTAATTTTCATCAAAATTATACTTCTGTGAATTAGAAACTGATACGCATTAAGAAACGTGTAATAACCGTCTGATTTTGTCCAATGATTGTTGATTGAGATGATCAGGTCCTTCTGATCAGATTTGTGTTACTTTTACAAGCTGGATGCTTTTTTTTTTGGAGACAAAAGCTTCATAAATTAATAAATTGTTCATACTTATGCAATAAATTTGAATTTCATTTTTCTAGGGATGTGCCCAATGGGGTATACAAAAATTTCGATGAGGCAGGAGAGGCGACAAGTGGTGGGAGGTATTCTGTTTCAATAACATTATTCTTACAGAATGGGAATCTGTGGTTGTTGACTTTCCGCATTAGTGGGATCCCAACTTTGTATGTTTTGCATTACCCATTTAATTTTTGTTTGAAATTTTCATTTTCATTTTCTAATTTGGTTGGTTATTTGCAGGCTGTGGATTTACAAAGCTAATTTTGGCTCATAATATTGAAAAGTTGAAAGAGGATTTGAGGAACTTGCCTTTACTGACAGTACTGAATGTTAGCCACAACAAACTTTCTGAACTTCCAGCTGCAATTGGAGAGTGAGTTGTTTGAAAATGCTGGGCTGAATTTTGTGGTCTGTCGTAATATGTGGAATGTTCATCATTTGGTTTCTTCTCTATGTATGTTGACAGGCTTCACATGCTGAAATCGTTAGATGTATCCTTTAATTCAATTGTGAAAATACCAGAAGAGATTGGATCAGCAACTGCCGTTTGTCAAGTAATTGTTTTCTTTCTTTTCCTATAAATATACCATCTATGTCATTGTTGCGTGTCATTATTATTGCTGTTAATCTGGTGATGTGAAATGAATTATATACATCTATCTGATGAAAGCTAATGTACATAAAAGTTGAATTTCAAACCTTTAATGTTTGACTGATTCAACTTTATGTGATCATGTAAGTTTGATTGTTAGGTAATCAGCAAGAACTCCCAAGCTCACTTGGAAGATGTTTTAAATTTATCAGATTTCAAAGGTAATGCTTTGCAATGGCCATTTACCATAGGCTTTTTTAATGTACAACAGCATATTGGTGCTGTAATATAGGTAGTCCACAGCTATTCATTTTTCAGATGTACCATGCTTTCCCTTGGTTGGTCATTAATTGTAAGTTGGGATAGCCTGGATGGGATCCATTGAATAGCTATCTTACTATTTCTGAAACATCGCATTTTTTTAGAAGAAATTTTTTATATAATAAAATTAAAAAAAAATAAAATGGGTGCTCAGTGCTGATGCATTATTAATTTTCCCCAGGCATCAAACAATTGTATATAAGCTTAGAAGATCTTGCAAACTGTTGAAAATGTCAAAACTGGATGTGGAAGTATTAATGAAATTTCTGTGGACAGTTTTTCAAACATACTTAATTTATTTGAAAGTACTTAATCATAGAAAATAGTTATAAATGTTTTTCTCATGGCAGGGAACAAGCTAACAGTTTTATCCAACAACGGTAGCATCATGGACCATGCTTACAGAACTCATTGCATGTAATTATCTGGCACTGCAACTTTTTTATGACCCAACAATATTTGTTTTAATTTTCATATCAGCATAAACAGAGAAATGCCTGTGTTCTGCGCGCAAAAATTTGCTGAATGGCATGCCAGAGACCATTGGAAGTCTTTCACGTCTCATTCGTCTTGACCTTCATCAGAACAGTGAGTAAACTAAGCAAATTGTCTCCTTAAATTTTTCATATTTTGGGTGCATAGAGGTCAGCCTTGTTGGTTTGGCTTCTTGCAATGAAAATAAGAGGTCATGGTTCCAACCCTTCAAACCAACCTTGGAGAGGACTAGTTTAATGAGGATGGGTGCCGCTAACTGAAAAAATATATTCATTTTGGTTATCTACACTTTTGCAGGAATTCCGTCAATCTCATCTTCAATATCGGGATGCTGTTCCTTGCAAAATTCTATGTGGGTTATATTCTCAACGTTACTATAAAAACATGTTTAGAATTTTAAGAGTAAATTTTCAAATACTTTCCTTTAACATTCATTTTTAATTGTGAACTCAAAATTTTGGGAATAATAAGCTGTCTGCTTTACCAGCAGAGCTAGGAAACTTTCTAAATTAAGGGACATTAGATCTTCATTTCAAACCAGGTAACTAGCTTATTTTACTCTTTTACTTTTATTTTACTTCTATATATAGATGCTACAACATAAAACATCCTTTTTATTTTTTGTTGGTACAATGGGGTGAGACTACAAAGTTAATTGAAGAATGATGACTAATAGAATACAAAATTAAAGATTGGATAATTGGAAAAGTCTATTTCAGATCTGGTTGCAAACTGGCCTGCTAAACCAGGTTGCATCGGGGTTAACTAGGTTGATCACGGTTGATTGAGCCAATAAAATAATGCTGTCTCCATGCATTTGTCAATTCAATATCATTAAAAATCTTACTTCCTTTTTAATAAAAGATTCAAGCTTGTGGTGTAATAGAGTTGTTTATGATTTGTCTCTCCTTATTTGTATCTTTGTGTTTTTCTTTTATTTTCTCATCTTAGAAAAATAATTTAAAGCTATGACTCATTTGCTGATTACTTCACATACATGCAGTTGAAGGAATACTGTGGGAGGCATGCCAATTAAATTCGTCTTTCAGTCTTGGATCTTTCTAATAATTCATTGTCTGGATTTACCCTGAGATTGGTAAGGTTAGCGTGCTATAAGTTGATTCTAACTTAGGATCCGGTGATTCTATGCTTCTATCATAATGTGCAGTGGAACCTAAGTTCTAACTTTTTATACTTGTTGTAGTATAATACAATTTGCATATGTCACATCTTTATATTGGCATAATATTTTCATATGCTTAAAATCCATCTTTTGTCTGAAGTAATTTGTAACTATTAAAAGAATATGTTTTTTAATGGCAATAGTGGTAATATATGATATTGAATGCGAAGAATATCTCATATAGCCTTTCATTTGCTGTTTCAATTTTGCATTAGAGTGGCTTTCTACTTACGGAGCAGACTCTCTTTATCCAATTTGAGTCTTTCCTTAGTTCTTATACTTTATTTGCCATTATGTATTGTTGAGGATGAACGTTGTCCAATTGCTTAGATCTAATCTTCCTTAACAAACTAAAACTTCATGAAATCATAATCACCTTCTCTCTCTTATACTTATTTTCACCTTTTTTCGGCTTTATTTACGCATCCAAAAGTATGATGATCCAGTATTTAGCATTATTGAGTTAACATGTAATGGGTAATAATTTTGTTTTATTCTGTAGGCAAGATGATACACTGAAAACTGTTACTTACTGGCAATCCTGCGAACTTTGCGAAGGTGTGAAATGTCATCTTTCCTTTTGCATGTTCAATTCTTCTTTCAATTGCCTATTTAATCAATCAATGTATTTATCCTCAGCTCATTGGTTAATGGGCCCACCCTACTTTACTGAAGTATCTTGATCCGAAATTCGGAAGAGTGAAGGTATATTGGCTGTCAAATTTGTTTTGGTTTATTGTAATCAATTTACTTTGTTCAAATTATAAATCTCTAGCTTTCATTTAGATTCTGAAGCTGGTACACAAAGGAGGATTTAATCACAATGGCAACTCGATTGTCCGTTACTTCAAAAGAATATTACTTGAATTTTTGAGTTAGCAATTTTTTGTTTTTTATTTATAAATTCTTTTTTGGGGAGAAAATCATCTTGCCTGAGGGATTAAATAAGGTTTTATACAATGAAGGAACATGGTTTATTTGTATGATAAAATGAAGAGCATCCTAAATTTATAC
This sequence comes from Citrus cavaleriei, assembly GCA_030448925.1. NCBI lineage: Eukaryota > Viridiplantae > Streptophyta > Magnoliopsida > Sapindales > Rutaceae > Citrus > Citrus cavaleriei. The sequence continues at coordinate 196,454 of JAUJEN010000643.1, forward strand.
TTTGGACTTTTCCTCGGAAAGTTTGCTCCATACTTTTCTTTTGTGAGACAAAGTTGTATCTGAATATGGGTTCCGTAATAATAGTACAATACAAAGGCATGCTGTGGAACCTAATGGTGCTCCTACTAAGACCATAAGTTTCAATGATTAGTTTGTAATTTTGCTAAATTGTTCAAAACTGTGCTTAAGATTATCCCTGCTTTGCATATTACTTATTTCAGGAGTTCAACTTACTCTCAGCCAAAGAGAGATGCATCTGTTAAACTAGGATGCACAGAGAATGAGCTTTGTCTCTCTAGCACTGAATGGGTGAATGTACCATATACTTAAAAGTACACAGGCCTTGTTTTTGATGACTGTGCTAAAATCTTAGTATTTTGTGTCATCCTGTTATATGACTTGATCATACATCACAGTAACCCAAACGATTAGGCTTGGTTTTTAACTTTTATGATTCTGGGGTTAAGTGGTCTTTGTTTTCAATAGATCCTATATCTTACTTTTCATAAACAAAAGAAAGGATATTTCAGTCAACATCTGAATTGGATTGAATGTTATGTTGTATGTGAGATATGCAAGTTGGAACTGAAGTTTGTATTTAATCTGTATTTTACGGTTTTGTTGTTTATACATTTCCCCTTCTCCTTTCTAATACACTGCTACTTTGGCAAGCTCAGACTTCATTTTAATTTATCTGTCATTAAGAATTTTTAACTTACAAAACTAGCATTTCTGTTTTCGGAACTTTCTTTGGAAGGAATGAATCCAGTGCTATTCCTTCAAATATGGGAAAAAAGCAGAAATTAATAAGCCACTTGATCTTCTAGAATTCCATCCAGAACTGCCTCCCTGAACTTTCTTCATGTGCCTCCTCAAGTAAAGTTCTCAGATCTAGTTACTAATAAAGAGTGTGTATTAGTGGTTGCTATCTGTACTGGTATCTTTACTTTGATTCCTAATAAATTAACTCCTCCTAGTCATGAAGACTGTAGATCTCCTTTAAATTTTAGGTGTCTTTGGTCCTAGATCTAGTTTCTGGAATAGGGCTGTGGCGGTTTACCAGTATAGAAGCCTTTCTGGTCTGATGTTTATGAAATCTGGAGAATAGCTTCCGTGTTACAGCTAATTAACAGTTGATTGTATACGTTCTGTAATTAAATGTTGTCTCAATGATTTAAGACTGATTCTAGATTTGTATGTATAGCTAAATCTCTTTGCTATAGTTGCTTTCTGATTTATAAATTTGTTACCTAAAGTGAAAACAAGAAGTATTAGCTAATTGGTGTTGGCGGAGGATTCCAAATCTGGGGGATTGTATACTGTATACTGCAAGCTACTGTTTTGATTTTGAATCTTATGGTTTTTGTCAATTCATATTATTGTTCCTGGATATGCAGACTTTGATTTTATGGAACAAGATTAAAGATTATTAGATACAATTTAAAAATCACTCTCTAGCCTCTCTTGTTTGACTGGACAATAACCCACTCAGACAGGTAAAATGGATCTTGTAGAAATAAGATCTCAGGTGATGCAGTTGAACCACGAGTCCGGAGTTTGTTTTGTTTGGTTTTCTCATCTCTTCTACTTAATACTTGTTTACAATGCGTCCATTCATGAACAGACACATGTACTCATTCACATTATCACAAATATTCAATCAGTTCTAGTATCTATAATTGATCTGTGGTCCTGATAAGAGAGAATTTTTCTGCATCTAAATTGTGAAAAATTTATAGTGCCCTTGTGATTTTTCAGTTCTCATGGGGTTGATCTTGAAATAAGAACATTAAACACCACTTTTTTGCAGTCATTCCCTCATTGAGATTGTCTTTATTGAACTCATTTATTTCTCATAGGTGTTTTGCTTAGATGAGGTACCTTATTGTAAAAATGAGGATAAAACTCAGCTATGGCAAATACTTAAGCATTATGCTTGTATTTTTATTGTTTTGTGTTTATTGATAATTGTGGGTTGTTCTTACCTCTCACATCTATTTGATCTCTAGATTCCATCAGATGATTCAGCTAACATTCCCTATGCTCCAGATTTTGGATCTAAGTTATAACGTACTTCATTACCATGAGAATCCACCGTTTCAACTTACCTCCTTGCAGGGGCTTTACCTGAGGTCAGGATTATAGAATGCACACACACTTTTGTATCATACTTGTTCTTTGTATATAATTGTATAAATTGGGAGTTCAATTCAAATTTTGGTATTTATTTTCTTTATTGACTTTACAGAGGCGAATGCAACTCCATGAAGCACCTTCATCTGATATATATTGAGGTTGCAACAACTGCACGGATCCTTGACCTGAGTCAAACTCTCTTCAATCAATTCCTGAGGTAACTTATACACATTTTGTTATGTTACAAAAATCTATTATTATTCAGAGCTTGTTGATAAAAATCAACAATTTGTTCTCAACAATTGATATAAGGGAGATAGTAGAGGATTTATATGTACATTCTGTTTCACCATGCGTCTACTCTCCTTGATCTATGGGACTAGATTTCTGTTTTGTTTCAGCCCTAATTGAAAATTTAAGTTCTATAAATTTTAAAGGCGGTAATTGTAGTGCTTGGTGGTTTACGTTACTGAACAGTTTAGTGAATATAAGTTCTCTTTGTCATTACTTAAATTCTATGCAATTGAGGCAATGACAGCGTTTATTCTCATGTCTTGCCTTGAGTTGTTACTGAGAGAATATTATATTTGTCGTATATGGACTAGACATCCTGACAATTGAAATATAGATGGACCTGTCAATCAGTATATCACTGGGACATTTACATTGCAGTTATGTATGCTCAGATACCCTAGACACTAAGGCTCTGTTTGACCCTTTTGGACATATACTTTTAAGTTTCAATTCATTAAGATCCACATCCCGGTAGCGTCTTTACTTTTACCTGCTCTTTTTTGGTGCACTAGTTGGCACTTCAGATCCTTCCTTTTTTCCTGTTAATTTTGTTTGCAGGGTTCAAAACCTTACTTCTCTCACTGAAGCTTGATCTGTCAGACAATAACATTTCTGCACTTTTACCCCAGAGCTGGTCAGTGTTTGATAACTTACACGTTACATGCAACAACAAACAAAATGAATTGATTTTTTCTTTAAAGAAAAACAAAAATAGACCAAATGAAAAAGAAAAGAGGAATGCGTGTGATATTGGTAGAACTACTATTGAAGGAACAATTTTATCTCTAATAATTTCCATGATGATTCTCTTAACCTTAATATGAATAATGTGCAGGATTTGTTGTAAAATTTGCAACTTCTGCATTATATTATTGGCATATGTGCAATGGATTATCTATCATCTGGCGTGAATCACGATATATTTCTTCGAATTGATCTTCAGATTATTCTAAGTAAAATTTCATTTCTTCAGGTTTGTGACCAGTCTACAGGCTTTAAGACTAGATGAAATCCACATTGAGAGGTATGGTGTAATTTTCTCACCTACAAATCAGATGATATTTTTGTCTTGGGCTTGGCTTGTTTATTTGATATTTGTGATGAAATTTCAGTGGACATGACATTGTGCAAACTCAAATGCTAATTTCCTGGTATAAAATGGAGGTGTGAGTATAACCAAAAATTTATCTGTTGAGAGAGAAGAAAGAAGCAAAATAGTCGATTCTTAAAATAGTGAAATTTTATTTGGTTGTACAGCCAAAGGTTGCTCTGTTATCATATTTTAAAAAGAAAATGAAATTGATATCCGTTTGTAGGTACCCCATTTTGTACTAAATTTACGATGTCCCTGAACATTTCAGAGGCAGGTGGTACAACTTTTGGTAAATTTCAATTGGAGAATAATTGTAGACCAGGAAGGTAAAATCAATAACGTTTGCCTGATAAAATGAAATTAAAAACTAATAAACTATGTTTTAAAATTCATAAATCTTCTGAAGTTGGAAACATTAAACTTGGTTTTGTCATGGTTGTCGACTTTATTTATATGTAGTAAAAGTGTTTTCATTTTGGCATCGAGACAATTTAGATCCAGTCACAAGCAGTTCGAGTATTGAAAGGATAAAATTCACAGGAACTGGTTGCCGTTGCCATCCCTTCTCTGTTTCTTTCTCTTTCTCTTTATCTTTCCGTTAGGTTGTATCAACATCGTATTTCACTTTATTCACCCATATTTTCATTCAAAGATTCCAGTTGGAAGCGCCTCAGCCTTTGCCTGTCGCACAAATTAATAAAGTTTGTGACATGTAGCCTCATAGAAAGGTAGAAGTTGTAGGAAAATGAAGATGATGATTTGTTTCTAGCTTTTTTGTTTCCTCAATATGTTTTGTTGTTATTAATGCCTTATTTTTTATGGTGTTTTGTCATGGCATCTCTTTAAATCATCTAAATACTTGAGACCTTGTTTGACCAATTGGCCTTATAGATAAATATGGCTTGAGAAGAAATGATAATCTTTTTTTTCTCTGTGCTCATAGTATGCATCTTAGTTTGCATTTTTGTTCCCCTCATGGTGTTTCTTAACAACTATTATTTTTACTATTTTAAAAGAGTTGATATTGTGAATTTTTTTTGGGGGAGAAAATTAATATTCTTTTATTTATTGTTCCACATCAATTTACTAAATAAAATAACTGTAGACAATATTGATACTTCAAATTTTGTATTTTTACTATTAAGATCATTTGATCTTTTAATTTTTATAAAACTTATGGTTTTTACAATTACATTATGCCATCAGTAATCTCATCTCCAAGTTTAAAAAGGATTTCACCATATCTCCTCTTTACCAAATTAATTTCATCTCACAAAACAATATTGTTACAAATGTTTTTCTTGTGTGTATGTTAGCTAACGAAAGAATTCATAATTATAATAATATTATCACTAGTCAAGAAACAGCAAAGAATGAGCGCGATGTACCAAAAGATTTACAAATATAATGCATTTCGATTTTCAAATAAAGTTAATTAACGTGTCAATTCGATTTACAATGGTTAATTTAAGATAATATAAAAAGAGGATATATGAAATTGGTGGTACAAGAGATTCGTAGATAATCCCAATAATAAATCCTGTAAATTGCAAAACAATTTATTTCTTTAAGCCTGCAAGAATACAACTAAACAAATTATCGCTTCATAGTTTGGCTTCTTTCAACATGATACAACCGCCTGATTGACTATTAATACCAAATACAATCTAGAACTTGTAGTCTTTTAACTACCCAAGGTTTGATAGAATTACCTTATTAAAATTCGAAATAAGCATTGGATCATAAAATTAAGCAGTTGATAAACAGTGACGACTATTAATTTCGATAGAATAACAAAAGCAAGCAGAGATGGCCAAAACAAAATAAAATGGAACTGAGGCCTACACGAGCGGTATCAGCCAAAAATGATTTTACCACTCTTTAGAGTCGCGGTGTATTGGTATTTTAAGATCTGACAGACGGATTCCGGCTAATAACTAGTGGAAGTCCATTGACAGCAACAATGATTCGATCGGAAAATGAACAACGAAAGAGGAAGGAAAAGAAACAAGTGTGGTTTGTAGTTTTCAGTGTTGGCGAGAAGAGAGAGGTCTTTTATCTTTGTGAGGATATGAGTTGCTTTATTAGATTTGAATTAAATATATTTTATTTAGTATCATAACAACCAATCAATTCAATAGTTAAAAAAATAAGCGTGAATGTAGCTAAAATAATTGTGGTATTACAATTCTTTGAACCAGCTTTAAATTATTGCAATAAAAATTAAAAATTAAAGCATTACCCAGTTTGCATGGATGATTTTGGTTTGGCGTTCGTGTATCATGATTGTGAAACTACAAATTGACAATCGATGTGAATTCCCCAGCGTGTGGAAGCATATGTCATATAATTCTTCTGCTAAATGCAGATTTAAGTGTTTATATAGCCTTTAATCCTTAAACTTTCTTTTGTAATAGGGTTCAACCTCGTTCTTTTCAAAATTTCCAACCAGACTTTGGGGACAATTTCGTTCTTAAGCACCGTTTGAGAAAATAGATTATATTTTTTAAGTATTAACGGGTAGAATCCAGAACCTCTAAGATTTTCCGCTTCATTAGTGAGACCCTCAAATGTACCAAGCCGCATTATGTATTTTTGACAATAATCCCCGGCGAATGAAAATTGGTAGTAAAAAAGCTGAGCAAAAACAAATTTTGACATCAAAACCATTTTGACATGAGTGTGAGTTTTATTGGTTATTTTACTAGCACACTTGTTAGAGTGGGTGTTATCCTTTGAACCTTCATTGTAATAGTATAATTCACTTTTAAATTTGAGTGATGAGCCTTGAAATATTTGGTATTCTACCATTAGTATGTGATAAACATACTACATCATTATTTCTCTAACAGGTTCATCGCAATTATGTGTTTGGCCTTGAACATACTTGGGTTACACGAGTTCTAAGGTTGAACCCTTTATAACTCCCACTTTTGGGCAGCCTACTCCCACATAGAGGTAATCTTAATTAAAAGTAACTTTCGTTACTCATTAATTTCATGCGTAAGAATCATTAAAGCTATTCATTACTCATTCCCCACGCTCCTGTTGTGAAATAGTTAATGAGGTAATCCTCTGAAAGCCAACCCAGGTGATATGCTGGTCTTTGCCAAATAGGTTGTCCCGGTGAACTTCTGAATCTTGGGATCTCAGTCTAGGTTAGGTTTTTCACTTACGTTATTGACTAATCGATCTGAATTTTAACCCGTTTCCACCGATGATTTTTCTACTAGCTGTAACATTTGGTTATTGGTCCTTAATCTTATCATTTGACCTTACATAGTCAATAGAAATCACTCATTTAAAACAAGTTGTCTAATGATGTATATCTCGGCGTGTATACAGACTTACCGACTGCCATGCTTTTTATGCCTAAATGGGCTGATTGACTATCATGATGTGCTCTGAATAAATAGTTGCCAGGCTTTGGCCGCTGAATACTGCTCTGCAAAAATTAAATAGCCATTACCTTTTCGCGTTGCTCTGGTCGATAATTAGGATTCATTGTAGATCCCAATTACTATACATTTGAAGATCTACATTAATCAATTTTTTGCTAAACAAACCATGACGCTAATGAATTTTGAATCTTGCATCGATATCAATTAGCATCCTAAATCATACAATATACGGATACCCTAGTATAGTGCGGTCCGTGGTGAAATTATAGAAATTTCAATTACTCACGATAACTTTCGGTGATCAGTTCTGGATTTTCGTATGTCTATAAGTTTGAATTCTTTATAGGTAGAATGCAATACCCATTGATTTATTCGTCCCAGTTCTATTATTCTGTATATTGACAAAATACTCTCTCTTTGTTTTTGATAGATGAATCTGATGTCTAATGGAGTTTTAGACATAATATTATACGTACTAATAAATTTCTAGAAATTTATCTACATAATGAGTTTGACAGAATAAGTCCATTAGAAGCCCTTTAGATTTTAATTCCCCAATGTATCTACAAGACCCATGTCTTTCATAACAAACAGGCTTCGACATATTCTTGATAAGATTTAATAAATCATATCCACGTCCGATAATAGGCATATCATAACACCGACATAAAATAGCATAGCCTTTCTGTTTCTTTGACATAACATTTACCATAATGCGATCCTTAGCCACTTGTGATGGTGACCTTAAGTCAAATTTCTCACGCTTCCGTTATTTGATTGCTTGGCTGAAGCTATACCAATAGCTTCAACGGTTTACTGAAACTTTCTTTCTTCTTGTCACGGAGCTACTAAAACTTTGAGTTGTCGTAAATTTCTTCATCTAAATCTCCCATTTAGGCTTGTCTTTACATCCATTTAATGTAAAGTTATGGCTGCAATTCTTTTATTATCATCCATAGATTTGACCTACCATCTTGGAGAATAAGTATCAAAGTAATCAATGCGCCTTGTTTTTCTTTAATTGGCCTATTTCCATACTTATCAGTTGATCCATGGCTTTCATTTTCTTTGAAATCACTTACTTCAGTTTTGCATCGCAGAGGAAAATCTACTGTCGATGTAATTTTATGAAATGGTTCAACTTCGCTGTTATTGGCTTCCTGCAATGCCTTGATGAGATTCTGACCTCTTTGAAACTTTGAGGTTCCTTTCTAGCCAAATACATGAAGTGCGGACCCGAAAGACTTTTATTCTAGCGCTCTTTGTCTCGTCCGCCTGATTTCTTGTTCTTTCTGCAATTCTTCTGATGTGTCATTTCTTCCATTTTCGTGTTGTTTTGTATGAAATTGTCCACGAATTCTCCGATTTCACTCTAGGGTGCAGGAGGCTTATGTTAAAACGTTTTGTTTGCTGATTATATATTATTTTGTTGGACCTTGGGACTTTAGACTTCATTTTTGAAATATTTGATGTACTTTCTTATTTTATGCATGTGATAGAAATACAATCAGTTTGAGTCCTGACACCATTTTCTTCAAATAGACCTTGCACTTCTTTTAACAAGAACCTTTAACCGTAAGAATTTATATAGGTGATCACCTTTCCAAAGCTCATCTGAGTTTAATCTTCTTACTTTGATTATCTTATATAATAAATAATTGGTGACAAAACAACCTCCCCGTAATGCAGAGCAACGAACTTATCAACAATTGCATTAATCATTTTCCTTTCCAAAGTTCGATTAACTTTTGTTACTGTCATTTGATTGAGGTGAATGTAGGTAGTGACTTGATATTATAAGTTACCATATTTCACCAAATGGCATGGCGGAGCAACGTCACATGGCGCATTCTGACTCGCAGTGCTGATTTTTACATTAGTTGATTCTAAACCGTTTTTGTGAAATAAACTTTTTAAACCGTCTTTTTCTATTAAATATACCTTAGCAATATTTTTATTGCAATCATCATAAAGGTAATGATATTTATTACCTCTTTGTTGAATGGATTTAAAATCCTGAATATCACTATGTAATTGATGGTGGTGATGTTCTTTGGTATTTGAAAAGATGACTTCATTTGATTTTGCCTGTTCATTCATATATTTGCAATTAGTTTGGTGAGATAGCTGTTATTAATTAATTTCATAAAAAGATTAAAATTGCTGTCTAATCTATATGCAAAGATTAGAGATTGACGAATAAGCGGAAGAAATAGCTTTTGTTAATACAATTTGTGGTTTCAGTCATTACATTGAGCTTCCAATATTGCTCATTAACACAACCTTCCTTTCCACTTGTCCAAAGGGTGCTGCAGGTGAAAGAAAGGCAAGATCGGATTAACCTTAGCAATACGTAACTAC